>ML813262.1:0-29821 GCA_009831015.1 Picea engelmannii | reverse complement strand
CAACAAAAATGACACCATTTATGGCACTCTATAGATACCACCCTCCTTCCATCACTTCTTCTCTAAAATAAAAATCTAAGGTTCAAGCAGTGGAAGATCACATCGAGCATCAACAACAAGTTCTCCAAATATTAAAGGACAACATGACCATGTAATAGAATCACATGAAACAACAAGAAGATCAACATCGTAGTGAAAGAAGTTTTGAAGTAGCGGATTGAGTGTTTTTAAGACTACAACCATACAAACAGATGTCCCTCAAGCAAGCCAAAAAGGATAATAAATTATCACCAAAGTACTATGGCTCTTATAAGGTGTTGCAAAAGATTGGTACTATGGCATACAAATTGGAGTTGCCTGCATCTTCACGAGTACACCCAGTTTTCCATGTTTCATGCTTAAAGAAGGTTATAAGCGACAAGATCCCAGTTCAAAATATATTTCCAGAACTTGACAAGGAAGGAAAAATCATATTGGAGCCTGAAGCCATCACTGACACAAGAGTTTTCTAGCTAACGAATAGATCCATTTCAAAGTAGCTCATTAAATGGAGGAAACTACCAGCTGAAGATTCCACTTGGGAAGATGAGTCTTTTATACAGAAGCATCCAAATTTACTCAAGCGTTGCGGACAACTCTTGTCTCAAGTGGAGGGGCATGTTAAGCCCTAATATTGACTCATTACCCCTTAATTGGGGAATATTACATTAGGATTGTTATTTTATTTATGTTGGCTTTATTCCATTAGTTGTAATTATACCTCCTAGTTTCCTATATATACCAAGGAGACATTTTCATTTGGAATCATCTTGGAATTGTACATTTATGTGGGAATAAGGAGGTTGCCCCCTCGAAGAGGCTTATTATCTTAATTTATGTATTTTTCAAGGCATTGAGTACTTATTCTGAGGTTTTTCTATGATATATTGATATTTGGTTCTTAACAATTTAGAGGTTGTAGGTCATGCATATGTAAGAGGAATTGGCTACATGATTGTTCTCGTGTAAAACAAGAAGGTATGATGTCGATTATGTCTTAAGTGTAGACCAAGGTTAGGCATGTGACCTTTTATTCTAAATGAATAAGAAAACACGAGAGAAGAACGCTCAAGGAATGTTGGTTATCCCATTTTGGTTTCCAGGGTAAAATCGTTGTGTTTTGTGTGTTTGCTTTGTCATTTACTTTCTTGTTTAATTCTTTCTTGGACTCTCTTCTGCTAGGTTTAGTATGGAATTGTTCCTCATTTCCTAACATGTGGTATCAAAGATTGGTTTAACAACCTTTGATATCAGCTAAGCCCTATGTTCAGTAAGAGTTGTAAGTTAGAAATCTTTAAAGATTGTGTTAAAGAATGGTGAGTAGCTCAAGAATAGAGATCGAAAAATTCAATGGCCAGAATTTTGAGCTTTGGAAGCTTAAAATTGAATATTTCCTTGTAAATTGAGAACAATGGGAAATACTATGTCCAGGTACCATTTCAGTAGGTATGGCGACAAAATAATGGGAGAAACTCGAGAAAAGGGCAATGATTACAATTCGACTTTGTCTTGCAGATTTAGTACTGCTGAATGTCTCAAGTGAATATTCAACCAAGAAACTGTGGGACATGTTGGGGAGATTGTACTGGTCGAAATCCATGGTAAATAAGTTGTTTCTAAGAAAGAAACTATATCTTCTGAGGATGAGTGAGGGAAGTTCAGTGAATGAACATTTAAATCTATTTAATACCATTATAAGTCACTTATCTTTCGTGGATATTAAAATCATTGAGGAGGAGAAATGTATTATCCTATTATGTTATTTTCTAGACTCTTGGGATAGCTTAATCGTGGATATAGGGAGTAATACAACCACATTAGCGTTAGAAGATATTGTTTCTTCTCTACTATCATAATAAATGAGAAGGAAGAACATGGAAGGATTGACCAAAGATGCATTAGTGGTGAGAGGTCAATCAGTTGACAGAGATAAAGGAAAATTCTTTAGTAGAAAGTCTAAGTTGAAAGGTAGATATAAATCCTCTATAAATTCGAAGAGAAGATGCTGGAAATATTGTAAAGTTGGGCATTACAAAAGGGACTGCAAGTCGAAGGAGATGGAAATCAGTATAGGATCCGACAAGAAGTAGTCGACTGAGAAAAATAAGACTCTAGATAAGGGAGACGATGTGTACCTGACGTCAACCAGTACACATGTTGGCACAGGGGAAGACCCAGGGTTCAATGCTTCAACAATGCACCAACAAAACCCTAACTACAAACCCTTTTGGCAACACTTGTGAAGTAGATAACGTCTCACCTGAGGTGGAGGCAGGGGGGGTTGCAGGACTCAACTGTCCACAACCTAGCTGGGACATAGATATGTGATTACAACACCTAACATAGCACTTTAGCCAACAATATGCATTATGAACTATGATTCTATTCACATCACAGATTAACCCTAATTATAGATCGACGCAGTAGTAATCAAGATTAAACACATCTAATTATTTAGCACATAACATCAGAGAAGTTATAGCATTTATTCATATATCAAGCACCAAACATCAATGAATCTACCTATCACGCATCAAGAACAATGCACTAAGAAAATAGATACATAAACATCATAAACAATATTTCGCAAAGCACAATAACATATGATATGCGTGGTTCACCCCAGTGTGGGGTTATGTCCACCAGCTCTTCTTCTTTATTATTAGTCTCCTTCAATCTTATTATAAGCATAGAGTCACAAATCCAACTTCACACGGGACAAGTGATCTATGCACAACACACTAGATCCACCTTCCTCAGAATCAGATCCAGGTACAAATCCTTACATATTCGTTCTGCACAGAGCCACTTACAATAACTTGCACTTAGCTCTGCAAGTCTCGACACACTCTAGCCGTGCACTAAGCCCATGACCCCAAAAAATTGGCTTCTACTTACATCGCCTAGATACTTATTTATACATTACAAAAAGGGCCTAAACATGGGTAAGACCCATGGGACGACATCCCATACCCGTTACATAAACCCTAAAATCCAAAAAATCCCACAAAAATGGGTGGAATCCCGCAATCGCCTCTTCACCTGGGCGCTCTGTCTTCTACTAGCCTATCGAAGTACCGAAAATGGTCAAACACGACCAACGTTTACTCAAAACTTGTTCAAGGGCCAACAGGCCCCCAACACTCACTTGTGACTTGTCCTGAGTCACTCTAATCTAGGAAACAGTGCTTCGAAGGCCTCGAGCTTAGCTCGAGCTACCTTGACTTGTTGCTTCGCTAGAGCCTCCTGCTCGATGAACTCCTAGATTACTTTCTCGGTGACAGGCCCTTCTAGGCATTGCTCTATTGTTTTGGCCACCTATTCCAACTGTGAGCCTTGTCCCTCGATCTCTTCAAAAAGTGTGCAGGCTTCATCCTGTACCGGTTGGAGTCTCTATGTCACCTCCATAACTAGGCTCTAGATGGCAGTGACCTGCTTTTGAACTATGTGCTGCTCCTACAACCTTTTCAACTTCTCCACGACCGTAAGAAGCTTCAACTGCACATGCATAGTCGATGCCTTCTGCTTCGGCTCCTGGAGATATGCTTCCAATCTCCTCAACTCTAGGTCTTCTGCAAGGCGCTCATAGGTCTGCTCACTTCGGTCACTTAGTTGATTGCATTCTGAGGCCAACGCCCTGATTCTTTCTATTGCAGTCTTGGCAGTTTCTTCCCTCTGATCTCTCACTTCTTGCGGAGTGATTGAAATTGCTTGAATTTCTATCTCTGTTACTCGTGCTTGGAGCTACTGAATAGATTCAATGAGCTTCCCCACTTGCCTCTTGGTTGTCTCTTCTTCCATCTGTTCTAATCCTAACACAGAGAAAATTGCTCTAGTTACTGCCTCTCTGACCGCAGTCTTCTCTACAAGCAGTTGGTCGTTCTCTTTCTAGATCTTCTCTTTGTCCTCTTTGAACTTCTCCCTAAGGTCATCTTTCTCTTGCTGCACAACCCAAAGTTTCTCTAAGGCCTCCTCCTTTTCTTTCCTCAAGGCCTTGGTGGCCTACTCCTTTTCTTCTTGGACTTGACGAAGTGGAGTCTCTGTTGCATATGCTAATATGCATAGTTGGGTGGGCTCATCCCCAAATTCTACATTCTCCGTTGAATATGGTGCAGTAGACATTGTGCGGCTCGACTGGATAGCTTGTTGGATGTCTTTCGGTTGTTTCTTTCTTCACTTCATGTATCTGTAGGATATCCTCTGAGGCATCTTCTACAGCTGTGATGATGAGCTGGATATCATCCACTGTGAGAACATTCTGTGACTGAGGCTTAGTGGCTCAAGATTTCTTCCACATTGAGGGTTTCTGTAGAGAATCCTTCCTGTTCTTTGACGTCTCAGCCTATGTAAGGGGATCCCTCGGTAGTGTTACTTTTCCCTCTTCTTTCTTGTCTTCGTCCCCTTCCTCCTCTTGGTTTACTCTGTTGCCTCCTCCTCCTGCAGGTGAGTCAGACGCAGTTTCCTTTGATGCATTGTTCTTTTACTCATTGTCTATGTCCTGCACTTCTTCCTTTTTCTTTTTTCTCTCTGTGCTGCTTGGATTGTCATACTCAGTCCGGGTGACTAAAGGGCTTCCGACAATGTCGGGATCGAAGAGATCTATCTGCTCGACTGGTACAAGGAATTCGGTAGGCCACTCCTTAGTTATCTCCTCCATGTCTTCATCGGTCAATTTATAGTAGGACTGCAGCTCCTCCTTGCTTTCAGCCCTGAGCATAGTGATGTAAATGAAGTGTTTGTCTGCACATAACTTCGTTAGCGGCCTGTATGTATGTAAGGTGTTCGGGGTCATTCAGGGGAATGATTCAATGACATGCTTGAGCTGTAGGTAGTAAGCGTGGAACAATGCATTTTATTGCCACTTCTTTTCCATGTCGCTCATCTACCACAAGGTGGTGAACCTTGCGGCCAATGGCTCTGATGGCTCGACTTCCAGGAATGTCGCTCCCTCCATAATCTCCCAAGCAACAAATGCAATGAAAATCAGTAACTAGCTGAAGTGAAATTTGTGGCCTTGGTCCTGCGCTTCACGACAGTCCTTCTATAACTCCTTGACAAGGTATCTCGCCCAGTTCATCTGCATTCCTTTGACGCACTTCCCTGCAAGGTCGACTACGAATCCTATTACTTGCGTAGGACAGTTCTTTCTAACTAGATTTCCCGCTATCAGTTGAAAAGATAGGTGCACTACGCCATCTTGGATGGAGGCTACCTTGTAGCCTCACTTCCTTTATCCACATCACCATATGCCTCCTTGATGCGTTGGGCCAAGGAGCAATCTGATGTCTTTCCTGGGTAGAGCTGGTGAGGGTCTAGTCCCTGCATGTTCAATCTAGTGATCAGGTGGATCAGCGTCAGATCCACAGTGATGTGCCTATCCAACCAAAGGTAACCTCCATGGTAGAATGACAGGAGGAGTTTAACGCACACATTAACTTTTGATGTCTTCCGAAGAGGGGGATATTCATCATGTTCAAGATCGTCGATATCACAATCTCCTTGATCCATGACTGGGGGACTATCTTGGGCTTCTTCCCAGTCGTCTTCATCAGGTAACGATGTGGTGCGAGCATCGCATAATTCTTCCTATCACCGAGGTTGAAATCGCTTATCTTGAGAGTTGGGATCAGTCCCAACTCCAGTCCGACTGTGCGTATCCCCTTCGGTAGGTATGCAATAATAAATGTATACTTGAAATCACACAGGACTCTTTCAGGACTAACCGCGCCAGCCAAGGGTGAGATGTAGTTGGGAAAGACCAACGAGATCTTCTTTGCGTTCGCCAGATTGTCGTGGTGCTTTCTTCTTTTCTTCGTCACGGTTTAGGATGGAACAAAGCAACGTCCAGTCAAGGGGGATGCTTGCAATCTGCCCATTGACGATGCCTATATACCTGCAGACATGAATTTCTCAGTCATAAGGTTGATCGATATCTCTTCTACAGATTTCTCTATTGCGCTAAGGTCACCCAACATGCACACTCATAATCAAAGAACTCGGGTAAGCGAACAATCAATGCAATCAGATAGATGGCGAGGTCTAGAAAGTACAACACAATATAACGGGTTCTCAGTTAGCTCAGTAATAACAAGTGGCAAAAAAGTGGTACCGACACAACATCTGACGGGTTAAATAAGAAATGTTGTAACGGATTCCTCCAACTGGCAGGAATGCCCCAATCAATATGATTCCATCTATTATAGCGTGGTCTCAACGGTCCAATGATGGTCTTTCTGGAAATAACTGCGGTTCTAGCCATTCTAGAGCGTCATTATAATGGTTGGGATGCCTTCAACGGTCATATATGTTTGTCATGGAGAAGTGCCATCTTGCATTGTTCTGTTATTCCGACGATGTTCAAGTTATGCAAGCCTGCCTTCTGCGAAGTCTTCCCTGGAACTTTATGCAATTTTTCTAGTTTTGCTTTCTTCTTACTGAGCTTTCTGGTTTTTTTTCCTGTGATTTGAGTCTCTGGATTCCTCTTTCCATTCTCATTCTTGTTTTCTCTTATCATGGTAACTGTGCACTGTTGAGGGTATTTCAAAGGGTTCAAGTGTAATACTTATTCTCTTACTACTTCTGGGGTAGGTTCTCTTCTCTCCTGAATGAACAGGTTTTCCAAGACTTCCTGCATTCTTTCAACTTCGACAACTAAGTCTTGGGTCCTCAGTTTCTTTGACTTATTCCCTTGTTCTTTTGTTACTCGCGCTATTTTCCTAGTCATGAAGTCCCTTAATTCCTGCTTTGTCTATTCTGTGGCTTCTTTCTCCACTTTTCTTCAGATCTGATCTTTCTCAATCCAGGTCTTTCCTAACAAAAGTGCAAAAGGGGCGTTGTTCTCAACAAACTTAATGACTTCAAATTATTCTTTGGTCGATGTTCCATGAGAAATTATAGGTATATTAGTAACTCTTCCACATAGGGTTATCATCTTTCCTTTAAACAATCCTATCCTTCCCAATGAAGAAATCATAGCAGGTTTTACCAAAATTTCCCAAGTTCTTTGTGGCTTAAGATTCGCATGTGTTTCCTCATCTAATACACAACCTATGTCGAAGTCTCCTATTCTATTTTCTATGCACTAATTTTCTTTTAAGATCTCTGGTAGACTAATGTCTCTATGATCATTCAGTGTTTCTTTCAGCTATAATAACATAGATTCTGATTCTTTTTGGTTTTCTAACATATCCTTAGTTTCTTGACCTTCTTTATGGGTTTCTTATGTCATGTTCATATTTTCAACTTTAGCAATCATTCTATGGAAATCCAAAACCTCATGACCAATAGCTTTGCGAAAAAGACAAGTAGGACCAGGGCATTCCTTAGTGAGATGTCTCGGTCTTCTGCAGTTATAACATAGTGTTAATCCTCTCTTTCTTTTAAACGATCCCCAACCTTTTCTGTACTGCGCACTAGGATCAAAATGATGGACCTGCAATCTACAGACATTCTTTCTAGGGTTCTGCATCCACTTGTTAGTCCAAAAATTCTTTCTATGCATAGGAATAACATATCTTTGACTATCTCTAACAAGTTTATTTAGATCAGATTTTCTTTCTTCTAGTTGTGCCCTAGTTTTCAGACTAGGACGAAATCTATCAAACATACCTAGATTTATATTTTCGAAGAAAAAATTTCCACTTATCTTACCTTTACCAGAGCAAAAAGCTTTAAGATCTTACCTCTTTTCTTCAGACCAGACTTCTCTTCTTCGCACAGAGATTCACAAGCCAAGTAGAATACTGTGCACCACAACAACAGATCTATGCACAGAGTTTTTTCTTTTCTTCAGTTCCCAACAATCACAGTTTCAGATCCCGAAAACGGAACCATTTGTTGGCACAGGGGAAGACCCAGGATTCAACACTTCAAAACACACCAAAAAAACCCTAACTATCGGCCCTTTCGGCAACACCTGCGAAGTAGATGAAGTATCACCCGAGGTAGAAGCAGGGGGGTTGTAGGACTCCAGTGTCTACAACCTAGCTGGGACAAATATATGTGATTACAACACCTAACATATCACTTTAGCCAACATTATGCATTATGTTATGATTCGATTCACATCGCAGATCAACCCTAATTATAGATCGACACAGTAGTAATCAAATATTAAACACATCTAATTATTTAGCACATAACATCAGAGAAGTTCTAGCATTTATTCATATATCAAGCACCAAACATCAATGTATCTACCTATCACATATCAAGAACAATGAACTAAGCAAATGGATACATAAACATCATGAAAAATATTGGACAAATCACAATAACACAGGATATACGTAGTTCACCCCAGTGTGGGGATACATCCACCAATATTCTTCTTTATTATTAGTCTCCTTCAATCTTCTTACATGCATAGAGTCACAAAGACAAATGCGCACGGGACATGTGAACTGTGCAGAACGCACTAGATCCACCTTTGTCAGAATCATATCCAGGCAAAAAGCCTTACATATTCGGTCTGCACAGAGCCACTTACAATCACTTGCACTTAGCTCTGCAAGTCTTGACACACTCTAGCTGTGCACTAAGCCCATGACCCCAAAAAAATGGATTCTACTTACATCGCCTAGCTACTTATTTATACATTACAAAAGGGGCCTAAATATGGGTAAGACCCATGGGCCGACATCCCATACCTGTTACATAAATCCTAAAAACCAAAAAAACCCGCAAAAATGGGTGGCATCCTACAACATTCGCTTCGCCTGGGAGCTTCGTCTTTGACCAGCCTGTCGAAGTCCCGAAAATGGTCAAACACGACCAACATTTGCTCAAAACTTGGTCAAGGGCCAACAACATAGTTAGATAAAGATGATTGGTTGATCGACTCAGGAGCATACTATCATATGACAACACATATAGAATGGTTTTGTGAATATGAACAATATGAAGGAGGAGATGTGTTCTTGGGGGATGACTCGAAAACCAAAATTATTGGACGAGGAAGAGTTTGAATGATATTGTAGGATGGGAGGAGTAGAACCCTTCCAGGTGTGCTACACATTCTGGGTTTGGAAAGAAACCCGGTATCTGTCAGCAAGATGAGTGATGCAGGGGTGCACACTCTATTTCATAAGTATACGTGCAATATGGTAAGAGTTGTGATGGTATTAATGAAAGGAGATCAGATTGAAACCCTATACAAGTTATTAGGGAGTGTCGACTCGACTGGATTTAACAACATTGATGTTCCTGAATTCAAATCGACTTCGAATTGAATCGACTCAACTCGGGCTGAGTCAATTCAAATTGACTCGACAAGTCATCATAAAATTGACCCGACCATGCTATGGCATGAGAGGATGGGACATATTGGAGAAAAAGGACTTCGAGCTATGCAGAACAAAGGTATGGTCGAAAATTTTCCTGAATGTAATTTAGAAGTATAATTTTGTGAACATTATATATATGGAAAAAAAGTCGGGTGGGGTTCCCATATGGAGCAACAATGGGAAAAGGGGATTCTAGAGCTGGTTCGTAGTGATATGTTTGGCCATGTTTCAATGAGTTCACTTGGTGGATCCCTATATTATGTCTCCTTCATAGATGATTTTTCCATGAAGACATGGATACATTTCGTAAGAAAGAAAGAAGAGGTTTTCGAGAAATTCAAAGAGTTTAAATCTCTTGTAGAAAACCAGACAGATAAGAATATTAAGGTGCTGAGAACTGACAAATGTGGTGAATTTTGTGGAAATAAATTTGATCAGTTCAACAAGCAGTGTGGCATAACGTTCCAAAATACCACACCATATACCCTACAACAAAATGGAGTTACTGAGAGAATGAACATAGTTACATTGATGGACAAGGTAAGGAGCATGCTCAATGGTGCTCGACTCGCATAAGAATTCTGGGTGGAGGTAGTTGACACTGCAAAATATCTATTGAATATGTCTCCTTCGTTAGCGCTAGTCAACATGACTCCACGTGAAGCATGTTCTGGTAAGAATCCTTCAGTTTCACATATCAAAGTATTTAGATGTGATACATTTGTGCATGTTCTCAAATAAAAGAGGAGTAAGATGGATAAGAAGGAAGCCAAGTGTATTTTCATTGGATAAAAAGAATGAATGAAAGAATATAAGCTCTCAAATCCTGCATCAAGGAAAACAATGTACACTCAAGATGTTGTCTTCAGAGAAGTTGGAAGTAAGCTCGATACTGAATAAATTGTTCAAACGGGGAATAATACAAAGAAGGTGCGGTTTGAACTAAGGAACAAAGAAGACGATTCAAATGAGTCAACTAAATCAGAAGAAGAGGTGTAACAACTGACCTTGGTTATAAGGAGGTCAGAACGAGTAAGAAAACCAATTGAAAGGTATAGTCCACCTGACTTCCATTCCGCATTTGTGTTAACTACCATCGACGATGAGCCTAAGTCGGTTGGGGAGGTAGTCAACTCAGTGGAGGGAAAAGTATGGAAGGACGCCATGGTCGAAGAGATGGAATCCTTATACAATAATGAGATGTGGGACTTAGTCAAATTACCTAGTGGAAGAAATATTTCCAGTAGAAAATGGCTATTTAAGAAGAATATGAATGCATCAGGTCAAGTCAAGAAATTCAAAGCTCGACTGGTAGCGAAAGGATATTCCCAAGTCGAAGGATTCGACTTCAGTGAGATTTTTTCTCCTGCTGCAAAATTAACTTCCATTAGAGTACTAATGTCTTTGGCTGCAACATTTGATCTAGAAATAGAAAAGATGAATGTAAAAAAACCGTTCCAACATGGGGACCTGGAAGAATAAATCTACATGAAACAACCTAAAGGATTTGTAGTAAAGGGAAAAAAATATTTGGTGTGCAAACTAAAAAGATACCTTTATGGTCAAAAGCAATCACCAAGGATGTGGTACAAAATTTTTGACATGTACATCCTTATTTTGGGGTTTGTTAGAAGAAAAGATGATCACTATAATATATATTCCAAAGAAGAAGGTGGATGTTTCATATATGTAGCATTGTATTTCGATGACATTTTGTTGATTGGAAAAAACATGAATACAATAAAGGAGATGAAGAAACAACTATCCTCCAAGTTCGACATGAAAGATCTAGGTGCAACGAACTTCATTATGGGAATGGAGATCAAGAGAGATCGAGGAGCTAAAAAGATGTTACATATCAAAATTCGTCGCTTCAATAATGTCAGATTCTCATTGTTGTAAGTCTCATAAGTGTCACACTTTTGTTGCAAGTGTCGTAAGTGTTGCATTCTCATCACGTAAGTATCACATTGTGAACGACACCATGAAAACACTTGATACAACCCCTAAAACATGTTAGAATAAGAAGCCCCGTCATTTGACATTCGAAGCAAAGTGTTTTTCTATGAGAATTGGTCATCTTGACAACTTTTGGATAGATCAACGCTCCCCTTCTCATATACAAAGAGATTTAGTGCTTTTTCCCCATCTCACGGGGAGCATTGTAGCACTTTGTTTCCCACTGTAAGGGAGTGTCGAATTGGTTGAGAAAATCTTGAAGGAAATCACCTTTTTCTCTAAGGAAAACTATAGATGGATCAAGTTGGTTTGGATCGAATCTAACCCTCAGGATGCATCGAAGGGAGATATCACAACTGATGGAGCCATATCCTCAACTAATCCCAAATACAACCAAGGTGGTTGAGCCTCTCAAAGCCTATAAATGGGGGCATTCTCATGGTGAACAAAAGAGGAAAAATAAACGGCAAAACATTGTTATTCTGATCATGGATGTTTCAAGTAAGGGGTTGGACGAGGAGGACTTGGAGAGGCTACTCAACATCATCTAAAGATTGTAAGTGTCTCTTTAAATTTCACATCAATATACTTGACCTATTTCCTTCTAGTACGTGTTTACATGTACTTGTATATACTTGTTTTAATCTTCATAGATAGATCGATTTTGTCTAATCCATTAGAGTAGGAGATAGTTGTTTGTCTCTTGTGATCCATTGTAGGTACTGTTCGAAACTCGCAGATTGGAGCAGCTTGGACAAACATAGAAAGTGAGGTACATCATACTTTCCCTCCTCTCTTTTTCGATGGACATAATTAATTTATAGGAATGGTAGTTTCCAAAGGTAGTTTTCTGTCTTGGTAGAGGGGTCTGTACTCCAAGGGAAAATTCACCTGTCCATAGGGGAATTATTCTGTAATAGAAATTGACAACTCCATTGGGGAACGAATTCTCAATTTTTGTTCTTTCCTTGGTTTTATCCATACTCTTGCCTATCCTTAGATCCCATTTGTTGATTTGATCTTTCCTTACATCTCTCATCTTTGTTAAGTTGTCTTACAGAGTCTCTGACTAAGTTTCCTTGATTTTTTGAGTTTTCTCAATTTTTCTAAAACTTGTCTCAGGACTAATGCCCTCTTCAGTTTAAGTTAGAGCGTTGATTTCTTGATCGACGCTCCCTTAGAGTGTATTAGGGATCATTGTAGCGCTTTGGTTCTTTAATTACCAGAGCATCGATTTTTCTTTCCTTGAAAAATTGCAATTCTCTTACTTGTTGGGCATAATCCTTTGATCTTTTTCTTTGACTCAGATCTTGTTCTGTCAGATCTTATTCTTTTAAGTCTTAATTGAGTTTGTGTTCTCTTTCCTTATTGAAAAAATAACATTTTTCTCTCAAACTTGGTTTCTTTTTTCTGGTATTTTTTATTATCTAATTGATTGGAGGTTTTCATAAGGAAGTTCATTGATCAGATTATTGTTTACTTTGTCTTTGATCCCTTACTCAATTCTACGGAAGAATTTTAAGTATGATTTTTTGTTTTTGGTGTTTTTCTTTGAGTGGATAGTTTGTTCTTCTTTTAGTCTCTTATTGATTGCTGAGAGTGTCTTTGTTTATGTACTTTTGCTCCGTCTTCTTCAAAATTACATCATTTTCATTATTAGTGAAAGTAAGAAGCATTAGACGAACTTTTCAATTTACATTCACAATCAAAGAAATAAATACTTGTATGCATTGGTTTTGGATTTTGGAAAGGTTCTTTTTATAATTTGTCCAACAACCATGACTTTAAAATAAATAATAAATAAGTAAAATAAAATACAACCATGGATTTTGGAAAGGTCAAGATATACTTGTATGTTTTGGTTTTGGAAAGGTTCTCTTTAATATTAGCCAACAACCACGACTCCATTTTACAAGTACTAAGTATTACCATGTTTTCACTCCAGATTTATTTTGGATCAATAATCCACACAGATCCTGTTCTCTCTCTCTCTATATATATAACCGATTTAGCATGCAGTGAATCTCCGCAACCAAGATCATTGTTTCAGAGCTTATGCAAGCAGTGTGTCTCAGAGAACTTATATCACTGTCAATAACGTGGACTTTAATCCACATAGTATAATCCTAATCCTAGAATCACCTGAGATATGTAATATATATGTAATTTGCGACAGAGAATCACCACAGGTGCAATAAAAATTACCAAACAGAATCACTGCAGGTTCAAAATGGAATCGCTGTGGAGAAACTGGTCTTCATTCCCCGCTGGTTCAATACATAAGTCACGAATCACCGCAGAGAATCCGGTCTTTATTTACTGCAGGTTCAATAAAAAAGTTCACCACAGAGAACACCCACGTAGAGATGCACGTAGAAATATAATAATTTAGTCTTTTAAAATTACGAAAGAGAATCGCTGCAAGTTCAATATAGAATGGCTGAGCAGAATTTGGTTTTTATTTACAAGGTGTGATATATAATGTTGATATTAAAATATTTTATTTAAAATGGACATTAAAATATTTTTTTGTTATTTATTTTTTTTTTTTTAATTTTTTTTTTCAATACTTATGTCAAATACTTATGTCAAGAATAAAACTTTCATATTAAAATATAGAAAACACCTATTAATAAAATAATTAATTTTTATTTTCAATTAAATAAAGTGAATATTTGAATATTTGATTTAATATGATATTGAAATATTTTGTTGTTATTAATGTTTTTTTAATAGTGTTAAAGGAGATGTAAAAAGTGTCTCTTAATATAAAGATAAAAAATAATTAAAATATATTTACTTAAACGAAATTTTGTAAATAAAATTATATATGATGATGATGATGGTGGTGGTGGTGGTGGTTAAAGTCCATTGAGACCAAAATTTGTCTATCTCACCTTCAGAAATGTAAGAGATTACTTAGGTTTTTTTATAATGTTATTTTCATGTTAAAAAAATGTTAAGAAAAGCATTCCAAAATCACCTTAATTTTGATGGCTCAGAAAGTTATTTGAAACTAAAAATATAAATTAACAAACTATAATTTATTCCTTAAATTTATTTTTCTTACAAAATTAAATATTTTATCATTTAATTAAATTAAAATTTTAACATAATAAATAAATTTCTCAAAAATGATCATATCTAATTTAACTATATTTTGAACAATTTATACTTTCAGGCTTCTTTTCACTTTTCACATGGTTGTATTATGAAAACTTAAAAAATGATTTGCCTTCTTATACTATTTGGCCTTCAACATTAAATTGTTCTAGTGTCAAGTGATTCACGTTTCAACTTCTCCAGCAAGCTACATAATTGTCTTTTCATTTCATGCACATGTTTATGTGCACTAGCATTCCCATCCATGTATTGACTTCTTGGTTGTGCCTTCAAAATTGTATTTTTTATGTGCACTCGTTTCATTTATAATTATAATAAATTATTTTTTAAAATAATATTACATAAAAATTGAGTACAAAGGGAAAACAAATATAAATGAGAAAAAAAAACAGGTTAAAAGATAATTAAATTATACATCGCAATATAATGTAAATTCATAAAATTTACTGTATTTTTTTACTTCTACTCTTAGCACCAATATACATTCATATATCCATGAAATTTACTGTCTTTTTTACTCCTACTCCTACTCTTAGCACCAATAGATACTCACATATCCACGTTGCCTTAAAGACATCAATACATAGATTCCTCCGTAATATTTATACAGTTAAAATCAATACATAGATGTCTAAGTGATATTTATACAATTAACATGGGCAAATTTGACCCAAATCAACTTTGATTAAATATCAATGAGACGATCAATATGATCAAATCAAATTTGATTATATTAATGAGATGTCATATTATATTATATGTCTTTGTAAAAATATTAAATCTTAAAAGAGATTAAGAAAATTATGTTTTAAGAGAGATTAAGAAAATTATGACATGTATATATATAAAATAGCTAAAATATAGTTGTGCATAAACAATCTTTTGTCTTTACAAAGTTTGGATTGAGTGATATATTAAGAATATTGATAAATTTGATTTTTACTAATAATTATTTTCTCTATAATTTAAATTTTTTTATAAAATTTTAATTTTATATATGTGGAAATATTTAATATATTAATAATTACTAGTGCATTGCTTGAATTTATTAGAGTAGATAAGAATGTCAAATAATAATAATTGGTCTCTCTTTATTTTACAATTTTTTATTTACTTTATAGATTATAAAATAAAATAAAAACATACATATAAATGATAATAATGATTTTCAACATAATAATACATATTCATAGAAAGATAATATCCAAAAACTCAATTTATTAAAAAATTGTAATTTTATCAAAAATCAATATTCAAATTAATCAATAACTAAAAATATTTCATTATTTATATTCATTTAAATAAAAATACAAATCCAAAAACTTATCCATGCTTAGCTAGATAGAGGTTTTGGGAAAGATCCTAACTTTTTAACATTAGATATGAAGAAATTACATTGCTCCCAACCTACATATAACACTACCCAGGTTCATGCACTATGTTGGGTATTCTCCTTTATCACAAGCCGATCTCTCAATTTCCCTTGTGTACCTAAGCCAATGATCCATTTTCAAATAAATAGTAGATGAAAGGTTTTATAGCAAAAAATAATGGCCATTTATATAGTTATTATCTTTAATTGAGAATTATTTAATATATTAGAGGGTTGTATTTTATTTTATTTTTCTTTTTTATATTAATACATGGCATTAGGAAAATAAATAAATGACATTATCCCTTCTTTGAATTCCTATGTCCTAAGAACCTTGATCTCATTTTCAACAAATTTCAAAATTTAATATGATATCAAACATTTTTGTTAAAAAAAAATACATTTATAAAAATAAAATGTTCAAACCTCTTATCTCTTCTAAAAATGTTAAAACATCATTTTCTAATCATCATGAAAGTTGATTCTAAAACAACCAATATCAATAAATGAATACATTATCCAATAATAACATAATGTGAACAAATTATGTTATATTCTAAAAACATAAATTCTATAGTGTTAATAATAGAAAGTAAAATAGTGTTTGAAATGAATAATCTAAATACAAATACAAAGTCAAATGAAAAATAAATACTATATAAATTAACAAACCTAAATAAATTCTGAAATAATTAAATTTATGGAATTAATCATCAAGTTAACAAATTGTAAGTATGAAATGATTAATCAAATCAATAAATACATTTTGCACATATACAACAACTAAATAAAAGAAAACTGAAAATCTATCATAGACTAAGCCACTAAGAATAAAAAAAAAACACAAAAAACATAAGTGTAAGTATGCCAAAATAAATATTTATTCATTGATGAAGATTTCAGTATAACTAATAATAACCTAAATGGTTTTAGAAATAGTCATGGATTCCTATAAATTGGATGTTTCCATGTCCATATGACATTCACAACAATATAAATTAAGTGTGCCATGAAGTCCGAGTCTTTTCTCATCAAATACAACTAAATTTGTTTAAAGATGGTTAACCTAATGGCATAAATGTTTTTTTATGACCTAAAAATATTTTGAACTATCCTGATAGGTTATATTGCTAAAACCTAAAATATATCTAAACCTTACCAAATTAAAATTACTGTGTCAATCCCGTGTGTCTTTACCTAGTTCTTCTTAGCATGTAGCATAAAAATAAAGTGTGTTTGTGTGCTCTTCGCTAGAGAATGAAGTAGCATGCAATGAAGAAAGATTTTGGCCGGGGGCTGATCTTTCACTAGAGGAATTCGGGATCTACCGCATTCATTCCCTCCCTATTGTCTTTTGACTTACTCAACATTGAAATAGTCTGTGTTGGCACACTAATTTTGTGGACTTACTCAACATTGAAATACTCTGCGTTGGCACACTAATTTTGTTGGAAATTAAATGTATCCCAATTTGTTTTATAATTTTTAGAATTAATTAAAGGTGTTATGTAGTATTAGGATAACGTTTTCATATTTTTAGTTTTACCGTATAATTTTACAATCAATTTTTTATGTATTTGGATAACTTGTCATGTTATTAAACTAATGTTCAACGTAGAAAAGGAAAATTGTTATTTTTGATATAATAAAAAACAATAATTTTTTAACATTTTATTCGTCAATAATTTTTTAAATCAATTTTTTTATGTATTTGGATAACTTGTCATGTTATTAAACTAATGTTCAATGTAGAAAAGGAAAATTGTTATTTTTGATATAATAAAAAACAATAATTTTCTAACATTTTATTCGTCAATAATTTTTTAGAAGCTTGTAATTGATAGCAATTTACTCATTAATATACAATACAAACTGATCCGTAAAACCTTCACAAGGTGCTACGAGGTGCATGGAAGTAAACCTTCATGACAAATTCAATTATTGAAGAGGAATATTTAGATCTCTTTCTAAATAAGTCCAGTTGTGGTGTGCCACTTATTATTGTAGCCATCGTCACTATCAACATAGTCACTATTTTGGGACTCCCTTAACCATTTTATTATATAGTTTTAGCCATTTTATTATATAGTTTTAGATTTTTTCTTGACTTTGGGGTGAGAATCGAACTTGAGACCTCCTTTACATATTTTCTTTCATTTAGATAATATTTGTCAATCGATCTACATTCTTTTGGAAGAAAACATTTATTTTTAAATACAATAAAAAAAAGTATTTTTCTAATATTTTATTGGATAATAAATTTCATCAATTAAAAATAATTTTTTAAGCATTTATTGACTAATAAATTTCATCAATTAATATAACTTTCACCTCTGATTTGATAATAAATGACAAAATTAATATTTTATTTGACAAAATTAATATTAATTACTTACTTATATGGAGTGAGTGTAGGCATCTTTGTCTTGCAATTAATTACTCAAGCTAGTTATTGAGGATGATGACATTGCCCAAGCTTGTATCTCTTGTTTTCAATAATGAATTATTGTAATTTTTTGAAAAAAACTTGCTCCATCTTTATTAAATAGAGTTGTGATTTGATTTATATTATTTTTTATTAGTGAGTTATTTGCATTTTATTATAAGGTATTTAATGTGTATTATTTGATCTAAAATAACTTTAAATCAAATTATACAAAATCTTAATATATTAAATTCTTAATATATTAAATGTTTTATAACTACATATTTATTTTCAATTTTTTTAATCAACAAATAAAATTTAAAATCAAATTTATAATGTAATTATTATTATTATATTTGACAATCAGTCAATCAAACCATTTTTCATCTACTTTGATTTAACTTCTACGATATCAAACATGCATATAGATATGAGACAATTTACATTATTATTGAAGGTAGATTGGAAGGTGTCCATAACACTACTAAAATCCAAGACATTCAAATTCAAGATAACCACTATTAGAAGGCACTATAAACAGTTATCCTTTATCCTTCTTTGTTAAGGATTTTAAAGTTACATAAATAGGCACTATAAACAAGTATCCTTGTTTGCTAAGGCTTTTAAAGTTACATAAATATTCAAGTTTCTTTTCTTTGCTTCACTCATCTCTACTATGGATTTTGTATATAGTTAAGGATATAGTTATAATTTTTTTTTTTTAAATTATATGATATTTTGGTCATTAATATTAAATTATCTTGTAGTGGGCTTTTGAACATTAAAAAAATTAAAGGAAGTTTGGAGTTAGAATATTCTTAACCATTAGTTTTTTTTCATGCATGTTTATTTTTCCAACTGACCTTATTCATAATAATTTTTAAAAACAAATTATAAACTTTGAAGTGACCTCATTCATTTTTAGTGATAAATTTAAAAAATAGAATTTATTTTTAGTGATAAATTTAAAAAATAGATTGTAAACTTTGTATTGGGTTTTTGAACATTAAAAAATTAAAGAAAGTTTGGAATTAGAATATTTTCAACATTTAGTATTTTTTTGCATGTATGTTTATTTTTCCATATTTTTAATGTTGGAAACATGTTAACAAATTTCTTCATGCGGTCACATGCAAATGCACATGAACATGAGCATGCATGCAATCTATTTATGACATGTTCGTGTAACTATGTGATCAGTCTGTGTAACTGAGTGATAAATTTTATATATATGAGCATACCCATAAAGGTAGAGTACAATGTGAGTGCAAGCGAGTATATTATGTGAAGAGAGGATGGTTGTATGTCTATGAAGACTGATAATCATTGCCCGTGTTTTTTTCCCAATTTGGGTTTCCACATAAATCTCGATTTGGGTTTCCACATAAATTACTGTGTCAAGTGTGTGTTTGTTATTCTTGGTTTGATGCGTGTTTAATATAGCTCATTTGTGCTCTGTTATATGCTATGTTTTTTTTCCACCTCCCAACAAATGATATCAAAGCGGATTGAGTAGATGTCATAGGTGATCCAAAAAGAATTGTGTACAAGTTTTCTGTGAGTGCAAAAAGGCATAAAATTGAATGAGTATCAAGTCATTGACGCTCCCTAAACCGTGTTAAAGGTCATCAACACATACAATTTGTGCACCACATAACACCGACTAATCCATGCTCCCCATCCACAAATAATGAGCGTTGATTTCAAAACTAGCGCTCCCTTTCCACCCATACAGAAGCGCCGATCTTTAAGAAATTTTTTTAGCATGATTTAAAAGTATTTGAGTGGTATAAACTAAAGTTTTGCAAAGGTATGAAAGGTTTCTTATCTTATTAAGGTTGTTAAGGGTGACATGGTCATGACCTTTAATGTTTTTTAATAAAACAAGTGGGTGAGGTGGAGTATAAGTTCGATCCATTATTAAAGAGTGAGTGGATGTTCAAAGGTGGATGTCATATAAATATTTTTTGAGGGGAGGATATTAAATATTATTTTTAAAGAGTTGAAATTTTGTGGATTTGGTAAAAGGTTTTATTAAGTTATAAAAATATTTATTAAATATTTTTAATTTTTTTTTTATTATTAGTTTGGGGTTTAATATTTAAGTATAAGGTTATTTTTCTATATAAAGGGATTGGTTTTATAAGCAGTGGTTTTGGATTTTTTTTTTCTACTAATGGTGAAAGTGTAGAGTTCTAAGTTTGAGGTGGAGAAATTCAACAGTAAGAATAGTTTTTCACTATGGAAACTCAAGATGCAAGATCTGCTTGTGCAACAAGGATTGCAAAAGGCCTTGGCTGGAAAGTCAAAGAAACTGGCAAGCATGAAAGACCAAGACTGGGAGGATCTGGATGCAAGATCCCTCAGTACTATTCGTTTGTGTCTGGAAGATGAGGTGTTTTTTAACATCGCTGAAGAGGTGACAACAATAGGTTTGTGGACCAAATTGGAGAGTCTATATATGACAAATAAATTTTCAAACAAAATCTTCTTGAAGAGGCAATTATATAGCTTGCGGAGAAAAGAAGGTATGAAAATTGTTTATCACTTGAATGTTTTCAATACTCTGATTTGTCAATTAACTAATATGGAAGTAAAGTTTGAAGATGAGGACAAGGAGGTTACGGTACTGTGTTCGTTGCCTGAGTCTTGGGATCATCTTTTCACAACTTTGTGGTTTAACACAACAGATTCCATTGATTATGAAACTGTTGTCGGAGCTTTGTTGTCTGAGGAGATAAAGAAAACATCTGGTAAAGAAACCTCAATAACAAAAGCAATGGTGGTCAGAGGTCAATCTACAGAAGGAGGGCAAGATAAAAAAGGTACATCTTGGTCTAAGTCAAAAGACAGTAAGGGTAAGGAAAAATGTTGGTTTTGTGGAAAAACTGGGCATCTCAAGAAGGATTGTTGGAAAAGACAACAATCATCCAAAGAGGACTCCACAAAAGAAGCAAATTCAACTACATATATGGTTGATGAAGTTTTTTCTATCTATTGTGTCTCTCCACTTGTGTTCACATAGAAGGTGCAGGGCGGTGATGATTGAGTCACCATGAAATAATAAAAATAATAATAATAAAATTGTATTTACTTTGGAGTTGTAGAAATGATTGATTGCATTTAAATGTGCATATGTCTGTAAGACCTGGATAAGCATGTGCACCCCTCATTTATCAGGTCACCTATGAAAAATATAGACATAGATTTATGTAGATTGAATATGTGGGGGGGCATGTATGCTGAGTTAACCATGACTCGGTGAAAGATTTAATGAGTTAAATTGTTTTTTAGTTGATTGCATTTAAATGTGCATATGTCTGTAAGACCTAGATAAGCATGTGCACCTCTCATTTATCAGGTCACCTATGAAAAGTATAGACATAGATTTATGTAGATTGAATATGNGTTAACCATGACTCGGTGAAAGAGTTAATGACTTAAATCGTTTTTTAGGTCAAAGCAGTTGGTTTTTGGGGTCCATGTGTTTTGGGTATTCTATGGTATTGTGTCCATGGATTGCATGTAATGAAGCTTATAAAAGACTTGGTGAACTCCATTGTAAATGGGCCTGGAGGTAAGCAGTGAAGGATTACTTGGCCACCTTGGTCGGATTTGGTCAAGGTTGTTCGAATGCAAAGTTTGAGGTGGAGCATTGTGTCCAGTTTAGAAAGGTGGGTTTGTAGAAAGGTTGATGTGTTGGCAGTTCAATCAAGTGTTTGAGAATATATGATGAAGGTAAGTTCATATCCATGGAACTTGGAAAGTATCACAAGGAAGTTGGGATCGAATAGGCATGTTCAGTAATGCCAAGTTGCAACAGTAATTGTGGACATAAGCGGTTGTGCTATTTGGTAACTTGGTCACCATCAGTTGCAAAAGATAGGAAAATTCAGGAAGAGGTATGAACATGTCATCTGGTAATTACTCAAATGTGAAATTATTCGGTTGTGATGCTTATGATTTTTTATCAGCTTTCTAAGTAGGACCCAGATCAAACAGGTAGATCTTTGATATGGTGATGATGTTAAGGGGTGTAGACTATGGGATTCTACTATCCACATAATCATCACGAACAAAGATGCAGTGTTTGATGAATCTCCTTTTATAAAATCAAATATAGTAAAATATGAAAGGTTCAAAGCATGGCTGGTAGCAGAAAGGTATTTGGAAGGTATTGATTTCCATGAAAGTTTCCCACCAATTGTTAAAATCTTGTTTCTATTCATGTTGTGTTAGCACTAGTTGTGATAGTACAACTAGATGTTAAAATTGTTTTACATGGAGTTTTTTGGATAAGGGGATGTATATGGAACAACCAGAACAGTTAGTTCAGGATCGCAACAAAATATTTGTTTGCAAACTCAAAAATCATTGTATGGCTTGAAGCATGCTAGGAAAATGGTACAAGATGTTTGATTCCTTCATGGTACAAGAAGTGAGTATAACCATTGTGATTATGGTAAATTCATTATCTTGGTGTTATATGTTATGCTTGTTGCAAGCACAAGCATGGTTAAGATCAAGAGGTTGGCTCAGTTGGTTAGGACGTTTGTTATGAAGGATCTGGGAGTAGTAAAATAAATGTTGGGCATGGGAATACACAGAGACAAGAATGATGGTAATCTTGGTTATCACAGCAACAACTATGTGGTGATGATACTCAGAAAATTTGGTATGAATAGTGTGAAACCGATAAAATGCCTTTTGTTTTCCATTGTAATTTTTCTTCAGGTTTATGTCCTAATTGATGAAGAAGAAAAGGGTTATATGTCTTGAGTATTGTACGCTAGTAGGAAGTTAGATAATTGCGATGGAGAAATGGTCAACATTTCACATGAAGTTGGTGTTGTCAGTAGACACATGGAAAAACCAGGTCAGGAGCATGGAAATGGGTGCTTCAAACACAAAAGCACAAGTATCACCTACAATGGTTGCAGTGATTTGGTTTATGGTTATGATTCATGATATTTGGACAAGTGCATCGATCTATTAGACAGGTTACTGATGGATACAGAATGGTCCATGTCGGAGTGAATCGTGCTGGCATGTTCACATAACGATATTTTCAGAGAAGTTGTGGAGCTGTGATGGTGTTTGGCTTCTCTTGGTTTGCAGAAAAGGTGATGAATTAATTATGGGCATGATATATCAGGTAAATTGTTGTCAAGGTGGAGATTGTTGGAAACATGTCAACAAATTTCCTCATGCGGTCACATGCAGATGCAGATGCACATGCATGCAATCTATTTATGAACTGTTAGTGTAACTATGCGATCTATTCATGATCAACCTGTGTAACTGAGTGATAGATGTTATATATATGAGCATACCCATAGAGGTAGAGTACAATGAGAGTGAAAGTGAGTACACTGTGTGAGGAGAGGATGGTTGTATGCCTATGAAGGCTATTGCAATTCTCCCTTGAATAAAGAAGAAGACTGATAATCATTGCTCGTGGTTTTTTCCCGATTTGGGTTTCCACATAAATCACTGTGTCAAGTGTGTGTTTGTTGTTTTTGGTTTGATGCGTGTTTAATCTAGCTTGTTTATGCTCTGTTATATGCTATGTTTTTCTTCCACTGCCCAACATCCAAGTGACCTCAGTGAAATTTTTTAAAAATAGACTATAAACTTTGTTTTTACCTTTCTAGTTAGAGTGTGTAAATAGTTATATTTTTTTATTTTGATATTTGAAAAAAAATCTCTGAGACAACTATGGCTAACATTAAGCATTATGCACTGAACGAATTATTAATTCACTGCCATTTTATCCTATCCATTAGATGATAAATAATGTATCTAACAAACACAATATCATCATATCCATTAAATGATAAATAATGTGTATCTAACGAACATGATGCACCAAACAGTGAACCAATAATTGACTTATTGTGTTGTGTTTAATATTAACCAACAACCTCCTCAAATGGGGTGATAGTGGGAACCACATGTCCAGAGGAGCAACCACGAGAGAGCCACTGTGGCATCAACCACTTGAAGGACACGTGCCTCCCCCTACCGCCACCTTAATGCTTTTAAGTGATCTTGCATGAGACAGGGTGCCATTAATCTCAATGCGCCATGCTCTGCCTTGTCATCCCCTCGATGGACCAGTGCCATTGCTATGCTTTTACTAAGTGTGTGTGTTGGTTTAATGAAATGAACCAGCTCCTCAGGTTTTATGAACTGCACCATATGTTCTGGGTGCCCCATTCTCTTTTGGTTGATTTCTCCAGAGCTCGGCCTCCTACCCAACAACTCCTTTTCCTATTATCGCTATCTCCTGGTTGTTTCCGCCCTCATTGTGTCTCAGAGATGCCAAGGCAGAGAGGGAAGTCCAAACAAGATTTGACATGGCAGCACAACTGCCCGCGTTTGGCCCTCTGCCCCCCGCCTGCACCCTCCCACAGTTCCTCCCCCTTGTCCTCCTCCCTGGTGCAGTCGACTCATACCCCCGACAACCTCCCATCGCTTTCGTCGTCGTATGCTTACAGGTTGGAGTGGCTTGATTTCTCGGGGACCTCTCTGGGATTTGACCCAGGACCCCTAGGAAATTCAGCCTCTGCTTCACACTTAGTACAAATGGATCCTCCCAACTCACCGGCCCACTCGCCCTTTCAGTCGCCTCGGGCCCTGCTTCTCGGTGCTCATTCTTAGGATGACGACCTTCAAGCAAGCCAGGATTCACGTCATCAACCTAACTCTCGTGTCGACTATAGCACCGGCCCTGAATTTGAATTGCAAACAAGCCTCGCATTGTTGCAAGGCTTGGTCATTGACCTGCATCGAGACTTGGATGATCTTTGGTTTCGCTTAGAGATTCTGGATGGAAAAGCATCACAATTCCTGCAGTTTCTATCAGCATTGCAGGGTGCCACGACCCCCCAGCAGGAGAAGCTCATGCAACAGGGGTTGAGACACCAGTTTTAGCACCAGCCCCCCCACTAGGGACTATGGAGAACGACGCACCAGGCCAGGAGGAGAACATGCCACCATTCCCGCTGAAGGACGCAATGCAGATGGATGAGACACCAGTCGAGGAGGAGTCGACTCCTCTCGAGGACTCGACACTCGGGGCCTCCTTCATGGACACGTGGCCACACAACAGCCCCACTACGTGATATGTACAGGTGTCTACTTTATTATGCTACATGTTTAATTGTGGTTTGCCTCATGGATGCCATCTATATCAGCTATTGTCTATGTCCACCACTGTTAAGCTGGTCACCCTTAGAGGCATGAATTTTTCTTTTGTTATATGTCAGTAGAAATTATGCTATGTTTAACAGTTTAAGACTTAAACTTTGGAATTGCTTGGCTCACTAAATTGGTTTCCCCTTGGGGCAGCTCAGTGTTTACAACCTTGAACAAAGAGAAGATTTTGTAATCTCTGATTTTGACAATTTTTTTATACAATCTGACTTATATAAAAAAAAAAATATTACCCAACAACCATAACCTTTAAAAAAAAATAAAAAAAATTTAATGCTAAACAACCACATTATGATGTATTTAAATCACTCCACCATCTATCACCGTGGAAGAATATGATATATTTAAATAAATCCACCATCTATCACCATGTATGACCGTGGAAGAAGTGATGGAGTGTGTAGTACGAGAAAAACCAAGGCCTTCAAAGAGTTAATACTAACCAACCACGTTATGATGCATGGCCTCGGAATAAGTGATGGATAATAGACAACTATGCTATTAGAAGAATGGTTGGATTGTTTAATACTACACAACGACTTTAGGCGACTATTGTATGCCTCGAAAAAAAAGCTGAATTGTTTAATAGTAGACAACCACGTTATGATGGCGTCCATTGCATATTTCAAAACCTAGGAATATCCATTAGGTTCATTGA
Organism: Picea engelmannii; assembly: GCA_009831015.1. Lineage (NCBI taxonomy): Eukaryota > Viridiplantae > Streptophyta > Pinopsida > Pinales > Pinaceae > Picea > Picea engelmannii. Next base: position 3,743 of record ML813262.1, on the reverse strand, counting down.
AATCTTATCATCCCCCATTCTAGCCTAGTCTTTCAGAGTTTTTGGAAGCCATTTTCGACCCTAAAGTTCAAAGGCCGTACAACATGGTGCAATCTCGTACCTTCCGGGAATCTGTTATGTGCTATGTACAAAATGGATATCCACCCATATACCGACTCCATTTGAAAAATGTGCATGTGGAGTATTAGACTTATAATTTCTTATGTAATTAATTTCTCGCACGGATGCAAGCGCTCAATAATTGTCTAATAGAAAATATTTGAAGATTTGATATTTCAGCATATTCATTGTTTTTCCCACTTCCAAGTTAGAACATCTCTCATAAAGTAGATTTTATATTTCATCTTGTTCATAGATTTCCACAGCTTACCACATATGTTTTATTGTATGAAAAATAAAAAATAATAGTAGTGAAAACGTTCTACAAAATTGAGTTTTTTTAACAATATTTTTTGGGATCTTTATTTCGGTGAAAAATTATTAGATTTATATATTTAAATGATTATTTTTTATAATTCAAATACCTCATAAGTTTTTCATTTTTATTTTTTATTATATATATTTAAGATATTATATAATTTTTATCTAAATTAAAAATACAAAATATTAACCTAATTTTATATGTAAAGTTGCATGGATTTTCTTATTTTATTTATTTTTAAGATTTTATCAATATTATATAATTATATGTTTTCAATTAAAAAAAATGAGATTTTTTTGATGTGTCCAATTATATTCTATAACTTATAGGTTGTAGAGGTAAAGAACATAATGTCTATATCCTATCCACATTTTATTTTGTTTGGATTATAAAAAAACTAAAGGTTTGTGTTAGTATAGAGTCATTCTTGAAAATGATGTTGCATTAAAAACAAGTGTGAATGAGGAAAAAACACAAAAGAGAAGAAGATAATAAGCCAGAAGAAAAGATTGAAAATAACTATTACATTTACATTTGGGTGTAAAATAAAACATTGATGATAAATAATCAATTTTAATGTTGGATTTCACTATAAATTCTTGAATTTTTTTTTCTTGTAAACTCATGACCTGGATAAGATTGATCATAGACAAATTTGAATTTGATTAGATAAACTATGATCTTACGTTGCTAGAACAACCTTTTTTATATACATATTTATCAATTTTAAAATTGGATTTCATTATAAATTCTTGAAATTTTATTTTTCTTGTAAATGCATGACCTCTATAATTATATAATTAGATTAACTTTGACCTTACATTTCTAAAACAACCTTTTTATATACAAATTTTGGATTTGGTGAGATATTAAGAGTATTTTTAAATATCTACCTTACTAGTAATTATTATCTACATAATTTAAATTTAGGTAAAATTTGTAAATAAATTTTAAATTCTATGGAAATATTTGAATATATTCTTGTTGTATTAATGAATTGGTTGAATTCATCAAAATAGATAACAATGTCAAGTAATAGTAAATGTAAGGGTGATCTTCAATGGTAGTGTAACTAAGAAATGTATTGAGATCGTGAAATTGAGTTCATCCTAAAGATCCAAAGTTTGAAGGAAAAGATGGTGAGGATCCAGGAGACCATGTTACAACTTTTCACCTATGGTGTTCATCGAACTCATTGAAGGAGGACTCCATTATATTATGAATTTTTCAATGCACTCTTATGGGAGTCACCGCAAAGTGGCATATCAAGTTGAAGGGGTCAACTTTTCTTACTTTCCACAATCTCACATTAGTCTTTCTTAACCACTTTCATCTTCTTCTCCGATATGATATCAACACTGATTTGTTTTCGACACTTAGTTAAGATAAAGAAACCCACATCTGTGATCATATTTAAGAGTGGCGAAGGTGAAAGAAAATGATTAAAGCCACAATTCCTCCTGAGTTCCTCTTAGAGTGATTTATGAAATCCTTGTTTCCTTATATCTCCAAGGATGTTTCTACTTCGGGGGTGACTTCTGAGGAGGAATCCATATTAGGGCCCAACAATTGGACTTGATGTACTCGCAATCTGAGGTCATGTATGAAATATTTTCCGATGCACCTCAATCAAGGACTGACCCTGTGAAACCAAAGTCTACCCACGTCGATGACATTGTTGGCTTCGTTAGTAGCACTGCCACATATCTGGTTTCTAACCAGATGAAGAAGATGAACATCCATCAACCTGTGTCCATTCCAGCTGCTGCTTCAACCATTCCCACTGTCCAAATGTCAGATGTACACATTGTGCAATCAATGAATCTGAAGGGTTCCCAACAACCCATAGGTAAAAAGAAGGGTAAAGGTAAAAAAGGAAGTGGGAATAACACTAATAAATATGATAAAATTGTTGGTGTAGCTAAAAAAGAGAAGAAGAAGGTGAAGTTTCCCTGTAAGCTTTGAAAAGAAGATCACCTTACTCATCATTGCCCCAAAATGGAAGAATCCCAACGTTTGTTGGTGCAAAAACAACCTGTTGTATTGACTAACCCATTTCCTCGTGGAAACAATATGTCTCATGTCTCTTTCGCTTATACCAAGAATGCGAAAGGAGGAAATCAAGGTGCTCCCTCACATGAATGTGGTTCCTCAAATGTTTATATGATGGGATTAGATATTTTTGTGTTGACAAGGGCCTATGATTATGGTAACCCTAAGTCTACCTCTAAAGGTAAGGAGTCCTCTGATCCACATAACTCTCTTCACATAGAGAAAATTTGCGAGATGGAATGCCTTTCATACCTGAGGGTGTGTTTAAACATTTTTCGCACAATCCTAATTCTATGGTTGCTCAAAATTATTCCATTGTTAAACATTTGGCCCAAACGCCCTGTGCGATGTCGGCATTGGAAGTGCTTCAAAGTTTCCCTTCACAACAAAGTGCATTTTTGTCTTCTCTCAGAGATGTAGAATCCTCTAAATCTCTAACCATCATTCTTGACACTTTAAATTTCAAGTCTCATCTTCCCTATCATGTTTCCTTTCAGGTCCAAGTAGTGTACTCCATGAAAATAATATTTCAGAAAATAGTTGATGAAGGCACTTCGACTTATGTCATGTATTTATCACGTTGGTAGGATATTGGATAACTAGAGTACTTAGTGTGGTATCCTACATTACTTACTATGTTTGATGGGCATTCTTTTAGACCGCATGGCATTATCCCCTCCTTCCCCATCCAATTGTGGGTAAAAACCATTTCAATGAAGTGGAAGTGGTCAACGCCCCGCTCAAATGCAACCTCTTGTTAGGGAGAAGTTGGACCTATGCTATGATAGCTGTCCTATCCTTATTTTTATAAGTTCTATGTTTCCTTAATGAAGGTAAAATCGTTACAATTGACCAGATGTGTTCACATGTCCTAACTCAGCAACATGAACAAGATCCATAGTCCCGTTGATTCAAAACTCTCAAATGGAAACTGAGAGCATTGGTTTTGGGATGTATCCTTCTTTTATGGGAACATTAAACTTCTCGACACTGATATCACATATTAACATTGTTCCAAATTTCTATCAGAAGTCAATCTTTTCAATCCCCATGTCTTAGATGAGTTCTTTTCAAACATCATACTTCGAGGATCCTTGGATTTTACCCTCTCCATCCGCTTCAGTGGAATGGCTTGAACATGATGAGATTGTGATGCCACTATCTAGAGTTGGAATAGCCTACTAAGGAATTTAATAGGATACTGCAAATCCTGATCCTACTCCTTCCTATTGGGTATGTGTTATATTCTTTGCATGTGTGTGTGTGGGTG
>ML813261.1:53900-84734 GCA_009831015.1 Picea engelmannii | reverse complement strand
CCAACCAATATGCCACATTACTTGCTTGCCATTTCACCACTGCACAACCTATATAGTCATGTGCAACATGTCACCCTTACAGTGGTGACATGTGTCACCCTTTTACCCCTTTGACTTTGATTTTAACCTAGTTTGAATTGAACTTTGACTGCTCATAAATTTTGCATATGAACTCAGTTTTACTCAGCATTTGCACAGTTGGAAAGATGAGGATGATCCCTACATATTTATGTCATTTTCCATTTTTTTTAGAATGCCAAATTTTGAGCTTTTATGGATCCCCTGGGACCTCTGTGAGCATTATGAATCCTCTTAGACCTCTATGAGCATTCCTTAGATCCTCTTGGATCAAACCTTCCCACTGAAGAAATTTTGGACCTCCAAAATTATAAATAATAAACAACTTAGTGATGATAATTCACTCTTCCATCTTGTTGAACCTTTTGGAATTTAGTCTTCATCTTGAGTCTTCGATCTCATACATTAGATTATTGTACTTTTGTTTGTCTTTCTGGAGTATGGCTCTGAATATGACCTTTGACACTGTCGCTAATAGCTCTCATTCCAGCTCATAGATTCCCTGACAACACAAATCTTGTTCACTGAATCTTTGCAATACCTATATCATGTATTTCAATATCCACTCCCATCTCCTATTGCTGAAGATATTTTATCTTGGCCAATATGAAACCAAGTCAAATATTGATCTATGCCTTGCAATTTTGGACCCGCTATTCCTGTACTGTTGATGTATCTGTAGGAGTCTCTGAATGAATATTCCCTATCCATTACTTTCCTGCCTTGAAAAACAATTTGATTTGTACTGTTACCATATGTACCTGACTTTCTTTTGTTCAAGGTATACATCCACACGAACATGACATAGTATTTTAAAATATGCTTATAGCATTCATCCTTTATGCCTCTTATTTATAAATATGATTATTTCTCCTTTTTCATCTCTAGAAAGTTTTGCATTGCTTCGATGCTCTTTCCTCTCTTGAGCTACATGCTCCAAATTCCTACATCATTTTGTTCCTTCACTTTCAGTTCTTCATAAACACGAATGTTTCCTTAGACAATTTGATCCACATGCATCCCTTTAGCCGATGATGATACAATACAATTGTCTATACTGTTTTCTAAAGTCTTAGAAAGCTTTACAACAAGATTCCTCTCACTATAAAACAATATGTATAGGTGGCTATCAAGAAATATCTCTAGCGATATTCCTCTCACTCTAGAACTATATGTAAGGTGGTTATCTATAAACCTATTTAACAACATTCCTCTCACTCTCAACATCATATAAGGTGGCAATATAGAAACTCTCTTACAAAATCCCTCTCACTCATATCAACATATAAGGTGGCAATATAGAAATTTTAATCATGTCCCCCTCACTCTTATAATTTACAATCAGTGGCTTGCAAGCATTATAATAGACTTTAGGAGATATCTACATATGCATATTATATTTACAAATATACACATTTACAATGAAAGTTTTAGATAGTTTACTCATGGACTCATTCTTCCCATTGTGTTGGGAGGAGTCTCACAACTTCTGACCTCTGACAATGCCTCTGACGCTGATGCTAAATTTGACATTGAATCTGATGTTGAATATGATGTTGAATCTAAGAAACCATTAGACAAAACTATCGGTCTTCTCAGTAACTTGTGTAACCTCTCCTTATGAATACCAAGCACTATTGTTGTGTCTGGAGCAACTTCCCTTGAATACACAAGTATCTATCCATTCATAAATGCAACTGCATAGCCTTCACCCTCAAATTCCACAACTGAGAGTAGGTTTACCTTTAAGTTTGAAACATACAACATAATTTCTATTCCCATAAATCCTCCCGACTCGATCTTGAATCTTACATATCCATACCCTCTTATTGTTTGTCTAGTGTTGGTTCTAGATCCTACATAACAATTTGTGTCGGATTCTGAGAAAGTCAAAAATACTGATCTCATCTCGGTCAAGTGGCGAGATGAGCCACTTTCCATGAACCATTCCTTGATGTATTCATATATCACTTTTCCAAGACCATCCATTAGGAAGTATTCTTTCCCAAACCTTTTGATAGGACCATTTACTTCATCTAGAGTTGATGCTTGTCTTCTTGCAAGTGTCTTTACATATTTCCTATTCTACTTCAGACATAACTGTATGCAAAGTGTCCAACACTTCTCAAGCTGATGTCCACTCTTACCACAATAAGAGCATATTGTCTTATTCCCATCTTGGAACCACGATCCCTTCTTATCATTCCCATTTTTCCTTTGCTTTGAGAAATGATCTTTAACTTTAGCCTTCTTCTTGGAGGACTTATCTTGTATGGACTGTCTTCTTCGACACTTCTCCACATCATGGTTACTAGTTCCACAGGAAGCACATGGATATCAAGACCATTCACTAGTAGGAAAATTCTTCATTCCTTCTCCTCTAGCTTGCACATATTTTTCTGGAGATGTATTACACATATTACCTTTCTCTAGAATGGAAGGTAAGACTAAATATTTATGAAGGACCTCTTCATATGAATTTCTCCTTGCTTCAACTACCATTGATAATTCTCCATCTTGACACGAAGAGGAAAATTATGAGGAGTCATCTTTCTCGATCACACCTTTTGAAAGTGGTAGTCCCTTTTGCATCGAAGGATTTACATTCTCAGCCTTCCAATATTCATGGATTGATGCTAATGGTGCCAATGCTTGGTTCCTAATATGAAACTTTTTTTCTAACTCATGAAAATTACCATTTTGGAATTAGTCATGGCATATCAATCGATCTTGCAACTTCTTCTTCTCTTCCTCAAGATCTTGCAACTGCATCCTTAGCTAAGAATTTTCCTTCTATATTTTCCTATTAATGTTCTTCTGTAGCCTTAGCTTCATGAGGACTTTACTCATCTTGTCCTCTTGATAAGAGCATTAAAAATATTCACCAACTGGACTCTTGGATCTCATGTCACATCAGAGACTTGCAAATGCACGTCAAAACTAGCTTTAATACCACTTGATCCAAAAATCTTTAGACACCACTTATTCCTTTAAATATATACATGCAACATCTAACTTGATCCAGAATAATTTACTAATCGTATTGAGGTGATTTGAAGAATTATGACAATGTGATCTTTATTCAAAAACTCATAAACTGATGATTAATTTGCAGAATAGTGAGATGACGCAACAAAAAATAAAAGAGCTCAAATTACATATAGATATGGCATATATCACTTCATCTTCAAAGTCCCTTTAGATAGCATGACTATTATCCATCATCTCAAAATACCAAATTACATTACAATATGGGATCACAAAATCCAATTTAATGGACTCTCTTTAATTCCACTACTCAAATTAAGAAAATAAGTTTATCATTGAAATCCTTCCAAAATTCTAATAATTTTGACTATAAAGTTGACCAAATTCCAAACTCGCTCAATTTCACCCTCTTTGGCACGCAAAAAAATGCACTAAAAACTACTTAATGAAAATTTGAGCTAATATTTTTACAAAGGAAATCAAATCACAAAATAGACCTCAAATTCATGATCCTTGTGAAAATTCATGAAAAATGAGTATAACATTGCCTATGTTTGGACAATATACCTCATGACACGCTTTATGAGACAACCATAGTTGGCATCTTTTTAGCACGTACCTCAAGACATCCATACAACCTTGAAATTCATACCTTGTGTTAGCACTCAGTAATTTCTTTGGGTTGTATCAAAGAAATCCCTGAGGTAACTATTTCAACCAACTTTAGATTGTATTCTAACCTATAGAACCAGAGAGGGCTCTCTCATATGTCTAATGATTGGTAATAAATCAAATATTTCATCAATAAATGCACATAGGTCAGATTCTACAATAGGAAACGTTTATTTTTGTTTTAAAGGGATGATAGGACAAACAAAAGAGAAAGCACCATTGGGCAATGGAGTTAATTTAAGAAAACAATAGAAACAAATGACTCAGTGACTGAACTTGAGAGGATAAAGGTTAAATGAGAAGCAATCTTTAGTCAAAAATCATTGTGTGTGGCGAGATTAAAATACATGAAGCAACTCGAAGCACCGTTGGGGATGAATTTAGAGTTAACTTAGAATAAACACAATTTGTCTAAATGGCATGAATCTAGAGCACTGCACGGTGAATTCTAGATTCAAAATCACATTCTGATTTAGATAGAAATTACAGATCTGAATATAAAGAGCACAGGAAAACACATATGCAAAGAAATAATACAATACATCCCACTGCCAACATTAGAATCTTTTCGTCAAAGCTTCAAGACTTTTGCATTAAGTTTCAATCGGATCAAAAAGCTACAATCAATAGTCATTGTCTACACTGTTTTTCCAACCAACCCATTTTACATGAAAATTATTCCCATATATAGGAAAATAACGTCACCCTTGGCATCTAGGGTCGAACTACTCTCTCTTAGAATCATGGATCCGATTTCTTTGAAAGAGAACAATAACTTTAACGGATTTACTAAAAATAGAAAACTCGACTTTGACAAATCATAATCGTAACCAAAATATTATTTACAATCATTGATCATGATCAAAATTCGACCATATTCTTGTGATAAGTAATCATGTGCATTTCTAGATACTCTGTCACCCCTGCACAACAAGTCTACTACACAAGAATAACCTACAGTAAAAAAATGCAGCGGATTGCACAACAAACTGAGAAAATAGGCGTTAAAGATGACATCATATCTCACTAATAAAAAACTATTTTTAGAAAATGAGAGAGGTTTTTGTATTTAATATTGTTATAAATAAAAACCTCTCTTGGTTTATTTAAATTCCAATCCATATGGAGGGAATACATGTCACAAAAACATGTCTCAGATAGGAAATCATGAAAACTGGAAAATAAGGCTCAAATATTCCTTCGAAACTCCCAAAATGTGAAACGTTTTTCAAATATGAGAGAGGTTATTATTATTTTTTTTTTCCTAAACAAAAACCTCTTAGGTATTTTCAAAATTATTCTCCAGTTGGTCATAAAGTGATCTTGAATTTAACCACTAAACCAGTCATTTGCACAATGCGACCCGTAGCCCGTGCGTAGGAAAATCCTTTGCGCGAAAGCATCCTTTGCGCGAGTGAATCCACTGCACGAAAGAATCCTTTGCGCGATGGAATCCATTGTATGATTAGATCCTTTGTGTGACATCATTCTCTTTGTGAAAACATCCCATGCGCGACATCCCACTGTGCAATGAAATCCACTACGCGACGAAATCCACTGAATGGTAACATCCTCTGCGCAACAACATCCTATGCGAAACAACGTCCACTGTGCGATGAAATCCAATGGACAATGAAATCCTCTACACAACAACATCCTATGAATGACAAAATACACTGCGTGGTGACATCCTATGCGTGACATAATCCTTTGCACGATGAAATGCTCTGCGCAACGCGTAGGAAATTTTGTAGCGCGCAGTTGCAAATGGAAATGGAAATAATAAATTATAAGATTCCTTTTGAAACTGACCCTTGGATATGTTAGATGATTCTAGGCATAACAATAATATGGGTGCTAAGAGGCATGACTTTGCAAATTGTTGACAAACCTCTAACCTTAGCTATGAAAATCATGGTGCTAACACCTTGCATCAGGTTTCATGCCACCTAGGGATTTGTGCATACCTGGGAATGGGTGAATTTTTGGGATCTGTGCCCATATATAGGTTGCGGGCCCAAACCTCCATTCATACATTTTGGCATCAACATTTAATTTTTTTTGGGGGAATCTCGTAATATGTGGGACCGTTGGCCTAGTCATTAGGGAATTGGTTACATTTGGAGGAGGTTGGGGGTTCCATTCCCATGATCCTCTTCTCGTTAGCATATTTTTTGGTTGGTTTTATATATGGTTGTAACCATATATTATATAGTTACATGAGAAATTATGTTAGCCCCGTGCGCTTATGGCATTGGTTGCATGTGTTGACATATATTCCAGGGGTTGGGGGCTATCCATCGACCCCTTTTCCCCCTCCAAATGGAACTTAATACAAATTCTTTTAAAACACGATAGGTTAAGAAACATGTGTGGGGTATGATGGTTATGGAGGATTTGTTAATACTTTGGGAGGTCAAGGGTTCGACCCCCATTGACTTCCTTATTATTTTGATAAACTATAACCAATATTGGCCAATGGGAGGTCTCCACACGAAAACCTCTCATTGGCTATTCCTTACCACATGTCACCATATGATTTGTCCATCTGGCATGTATGAGTTTCCGAGTTAGCTGCCAACCATTATGCCATGTCGCATGCTTGCCATGCCACTACTACACGACCTATACGACCATGTGCCATGTGTCACCCTTGCAGTGGTGACACATGTCACCCTTTTACTCCTTTGACTTTGAGTTTGACCTGGTTTGACTTGAACTTTGATCGCTCATAACTTTTTCATATGAACTACATTTGACTCATCATTTGCGTCGTTGGAAAACTGACGAGGAGCTCTACATATTAATGTTTTTTCTCGGTCATCTGAGATGGTCATATTTTGAGATTTTATGGATCCCCTAGGACCTCTGTGAGCGTTCCAAATCCTCTTGGACCTCTCTGAGCGTTCCTTAGATCCTCCTAGATCAACGCCCCAATGACTTATAATCTTGCACATTTATCCATGGAGTTTCCTAGCTATGAATTCACACATGTGGAGTGGTTGCATGCATGCACATTCTTTGAGGGAAAATTCTGTGTGGAAAATTGGCATTTGAATTGTCTTGATGCCTATTTTTAGTGGCGTGTCCCCTTCATGAGCATTATTTGGTGCATACTACTACTATTTTTGGATGAGGGTGAATTTCTTTGGAGAGGCTAATGTCCACATGTTGTAACATGGTCAACCATGGATTGAGGAGAGAACTAACTAATTCATTATTATAATATTTATTTGACTTGTCATGGAGTTAGTTAACAATTAATAATATTTTATTGTATAAGAGAAGAGACTCACTCTATAAAGAATATTTCTCTCTCCATTGTAAAGGGTAGGGAATTAGGGAATTTAGGAGCTCTCCTCTTGGAATACATTGTAGAACATTTTGGCAAGCTTAATGGAGAATTTGAGATATATTTTCATTTGATGTGTGCCTTTATTGTGCACTCATATTTTATGTGTTGATTTTGTATTAAGAAACCCTTGTAACATGTTGTGATTGCCATTATAATGAACCATGCTTCATTTTGGATAGAGTAATGTGAGGTTTCAACTCTCTTATTTCTATTGTGATTATTTTAGCCTACATGATTGTTATTATTGGTTCTTGGAGTCTTAACTAGGATGGGTCTTCAGTCTTTGGTCAAAATTAGGTAATGAGAACCATTAATTGCGTATGGATTTAGGACTTATCAATCTTTTCCACCATAAGAGATTCGTTAATGTGTAACACAAGTATTTATAATAACTTTAGAAAAAATCAACTATTCTTACTTACATAGACTTTATTAACACTTTAAAAAGTAATTAATCAAATTAAATAAATTCATACACATAAAATTCATACACTTTGAAATTCATACATTCATCAAAATAAAATGCAGAAACAATGAGATTCATAAAAAATGTGCCATTAAATGTGTGTGTGTGTGTATTCAACATCGTCTAAATTGTACATTTTTTACAAAATGGCACCTCGTTCCCAATATACAAAATGGAAGCAAGTGCCCTAACATAAAAACCAACCATATGGTGGCCTAGATACAAAATGACATTCATTGGCCACTCATTGACCACTACCACCCTTGCCTCCCTTAGGAGCATCCTGGAAATCGATATTTCTTCTCTTGCTTGAAGAAGCACCTTGAGTGGTTTTGGGTATGGGAGTGGTTTGTCGCTCTGAAGACTTCACAAAAAAAAAACATTGTTATAATTTTTTTTCCAAAGTGAATTAAAAGAATTACAAAATGATACTTTGTAATTCAACATAAGACAAGTCACCGCACATGGTACTAAAAATCGTGAGGGTGTTAACCTCCTCCATGACCCTAATATTTTAGCGATGCCACACTATGCTAGTTACATGAAATTTAAACAAATATGCATAAAATCAATTCCAATCATGATAAAAAAAAAATATTTATCATCAACACATTATCTCATTATGAATATCTCAAGCCTCGATGGAGAGTCATTGATAGGTGGAGAGATCGGTAGTACAACCTGCTTAGAGGAAACCTCTACTATGGAAACCTTAGTGGATGACGCAGATGGAAATGGTGGTGGGGTGGGTGGCATATGGGTGCATCCATTGTGGATGGATGCGATGGAATAGGTGGTGTGAATGGGTGGACTATGGGTGAATCCACTGAGGATGCATGGAATAAGAAAGATGTTGGGTGTGGGTGGTGATGGACCCCCGTAGACTGTAAAAGTGATGGAAGAACCATTGGCCTTGAGTAAAGTAACCCATAAGATGTGGGTAGGTGCCCAAGGAGTGGACTAGCACTAAAACTAGCAAAAATATTAGCATCATCCATACATATTAATAATATCGAACTATTAGTACAAAATAGTAAAATTCAACAACATAAATACAAAAAAATTGAGATTTAAATGATATTTAACTCTACACATGATACCTATGATGTAGGTGACTTTTCCATCTCAAGTGGACATTGCTCGACATCGCTTGGTCCCACAACTTGTAGAAACACAAGAACATTAAAAATTTGAGGATGCCATAAAATAAAGAAACCATTATGGTGAATTTATCAAATGTGACACATACATGTGTATGGGGTAGACCAATTGAGAAAGATGCCTCTACTGCTACATGAGTGGTAGAGATAGACATTGATGCATCCATGGGCATAAATTATTTTCTACATGAGCATAACAACTGCAAAACAACATACACTAAAAAATAGATATAAATAGACAAAAATACTATATGAATATATAACGATGAAGAACATAGAATGGTTAAGATACTAACCTCCTCCATGAGGATCTTTTTTCCAATGGCCTCAATAGGCCCATAACGATTCTTCTCTCAACTCGAGCATATATGAGGCTCACATAGACGACTTCTATGTCCATGTGCCCTCTCCTCATTGAACTTTGTTGTACGAGGTGAAGCTCTGACCCCTTTATCAATGTCACCAACATGAACCTCCTGCCAAGATAGTGCAACAAAGCTACCATGTTGTACTAGGCTCTGATTCAATGACGATATAACTACCTGTACCTACTGCAATCTCTCTTCAATAGGGGGATGTCAAGCAGGGGGGGTTAGGCCTTCACTTGGGGGGATGAAGACCTAACATGGGATCATGCTTAGAAATCTCTTGGTCCTATGTGGACCCTCGACTCACCCTCTAGAAGTGACCCATGCCAAAGTAATTGACATGCTGACCCAAAATAAATTTAGCCAACAATTTTCATAAAAAATATAAAGGCACCTCCCTATTATTGCAGGGAGGTTTATTAAATACCATGTACCACCTATCCACCCAGTTTTCACTAATTTGTGGTTGTACGCACCATTCAATGCAAATATGTTTCTTATCCACATGTGGTTGTTGTCTAGATCGTGGATCAATACAAATAGACATAATTTCTTGTTTTTACATACCCAAGTATCTAAGTTGGTGTATATCCAATCCAGAGTTGAAATACTCAAAAATTATTTCCCTATATTCGAAAATAGAAGTCAAATTCCCTTGGGCACTTGCAATTGACCTCACAATGACATCCAATGAAGTGTCCAAAGAATCTCTACTTGGTTCTCTCATGCCCCTTAATTCATTTACAAGTGTTCTTAATTGAGGTGTGGTGTGCAAATGAGCACAAAATGTTCTTGTGGTCCCTTAAAAACTTAGCACAACAGGAACATGTGCACGTTCGTAGGAATGCACGCATGTTCTTTCCAACGGGCCTACATCGTAAGATGGATGGAATTTAGGGCCTCAAAAAACCTATAGGATTAGGAATGCACACATATTCCTGCGAGTGCATGTTTCGGCTAACCCCCTTGCAACTTTTTCGTCCATCGAATTTGTGCACACACCCAAAAGTAATTTAAATTTAAAGAATTAGGTGTTTATAATAAACCTTATTTATTTATTTTCAATTGAGTCTAGCTTGGATTATTAGGAAGAAGAAATGTTATCCTCCAACCCAGATTCAAATCTTTCTTGTGACATGTATCCAAGATTACAAGTCTACCTACAAGTGATGACCATTGATGACATAAATGGACATGTCCTTTCTCTTCTTTCCCCTCATCAGATTGAAGGAATATTGGGCCTTCAATTTCCATTGGGTCACAGAGCTCATCAACCATTTCAAATTTTCATCTTCCTTTGGCATAGCCTGGACTAAATTCTTAGTTCTTTTATTATTAGAATCCATGGAGAGAGATTTCATTCACTAAGTGATAATTAAACTTCGTAACATGTTACACTCAATTTTCGTTGAATCCATTTTCTATTTTTGGAACAATAAAATTCTTATTACATTTGTGTTGTGTGTTGTGCATGTTTGTTCCAATTCAGAAAATTTTGAGGAAACTACCATCAAAGCATTGTTATTATCCTGATTGATCTCCTCACAATGTTGTAAGACTCAGTGAATTTCTCTAACATTAAACTTTTTCCATAACTATTTTGAATTTGTTATCTGGAAGATAAAGTTTCAAAGGAATGATCAAGGACTTATTAAGAACAAGAGTATACCAACATTTAGGATTTGTACGTGTTATACAATTATTTTCCACCTAGTCCTTTGATGGGCATCATCTCGGGGTCAATAGTCTGAACCACCGAATCATACCAATTTTCCTGTGAGATTACAATACTTTTCTACATGGTCATTGGTTTTCCATTTATATCCTATGACCATAAAGTGTTGGTTTCTCCCTTTTGTCCTGCAAGGAGCGATTGATCGCTCGCTGCAAGAATGCAAGGAACGACTAGGTATGTTACTCCTTTTTTTAGGATTGGTTTTGTGAGATGATATTCAACCAAAGATTCTTCGTGGTTCGACCTTGAGAAGCTTTTCATCTTGGGCATGGAAACCTTATCCAAATTTTCCTTTGATCTTATCTCTATTATCCTATAAATAATGGGGGTCTCTAATGGGAAAGGGGGGAGGAAAAGAGAAGGTAAGTTTATGCTGGCAGATTAATCACGGAGCTTGGGAAAGGAATCTCGTTAGAGCTTCATCAAGATATCAAATTGTAAGTTGTAGACTACTTCCATTGGATTAATAGAAGATGGACATGGATTTCCCTCTTATTTGATTGTACATGATTGTCATAATATTTGGAAATAATTAGGATGATCATGTCACATCATTAGATATGTTATAAATCTATATATGATATATTTGATCTTGTGAAAGGAGTTTTCTTATATCTTCATGTGTGAAGATCTAAATTGAAAAGAGCGAAGGGCATGTTCGACAAGTAAAACGACGAAGGAGTGTGCAAGGACAACTATCAGGTGACCGGGTAAGCTCTTTATTCCATTCACTTATAGATCATTTTTGTGTATGATTTAGATCTAGGAGGGTCCCTAGTTGAGTCCTAAATATGTTGTAGGATATTTTCACCCTGCAGAAGTTACCTCCCTTAGGCTTTCCCCATACCTAATACTGAATAGTTTTCAATCAAATGGGAAACAAAAATATGGGTTTGCTAAGTTAAGTTCAGATTACTAACCTGGGAGGTAGAAGCTGACAGGCATATGGCCCAATCTCCCGAAATCACTACTGCAACTTTCTCCACAAAAAATCTCTTCTCCACGTTTTTACCAATGGTAACAAAACAAATGAGGTAAAAACCCCATTTTCCATTTTTGGCAAAACTAGTTTTCAAAATAACCCTTTTCACATTGGAGAAGTTATTTTTTTTTAATTTTTCGGGAGTTTTCTTTTTCAATATTTTTATTTAATCTTTTGGGATACAAATCAAGATTTTTTATTGCATATATGGACCAAAATCCCATTATAATATTGATTCAAATTTTAACAAGTGTTTTGAAACCTAACATTTAGGATTAGGGTTGTGGTTGTTTCCCCTTTTCCGTTGCATTCATTTGGACACCACTTGATTCCCCTCCTTAAGCCTTAAGTTCAATCCCATTCAAAATGAGACATTAGCCCTTCCATTATTTGCACGTCATATTTTTAGTGGTAGAGCCTACCTTTCACAGGCATCCTAGATAAGCACCCGTTACTATCATTCAATGCCTATGTTGAAATTTTAGGGCCCCAGACCCCTCTGTAGTGTTTTATGTTTTGAAATTGAGCTGCATTCACTCTCTTTCCATAATATTTATCCTTCCCAAAGAGGGTTCCCAATAATTATATTGTTTTTTGTCGCACCTATGCTTCTGTTTTTTCACTTATCGCTTCCTTATCATCGTATGCTTGCATTACTTACCATATCACAACCATGCTTAATCACTAGCCTTCTAGTTTCTACCATATAACACACCTCTAGGTGAGAACCACTATTATGAGTGGTCATTATTTTCCATGTCCTATTGTAGTACATTGCTTCAAGTCTTGTTCCTTGTTCCTGGAACTTCATCACAATCCACTCGTTCTCTTCAGTCGAGACTATTACCCTTTTATCACGCTCAATAACCAACCATGAAAAAGGTACACCCTAGAGTCTCCATTAATCTCTTTTTAGACTCCCTAAACATGAAAATATTGTCGAGTGAGCTTGTCTTCTTTCACACTCGTTAAATGGATTCAAAAGGACATCTATTTGGTGTAAGTTTACCCCTTTTTCGGACCGAATAGACTAATTACAAAAAATGAATACTCTAGTCAACCTTGACTAGAAGAGTTCTCCCTTGTATTCTTTTATCCTTTTTCAAGCTCAAGTGATTAAATTTATGAAAAATAACACCCTTGGAGTCTTCTTTGTCTTTTCAGACTCTCCAAATATGAAATGAAAAAATGAGCACTATTCTTCGCCCCAGGCTCACATATAAATCCATGGGTGAGAATATTGAGCATACTTTTATTTTCTTTGTCACTTGTTAAACATGAAAGAAGGAAAAAGAGGGATTTTTTGTCTAGTCATATTAACAAATGGAATTTAATTATTGAGTTTCCCTTGAACAATGCATCCATTTTGCATCTATGTACAATGGTTGGATTATACATTCTCTCTGAGTCACTACCATCTCCATGAGTTTCTTGAACTTTGTCGACTTGTTACAATTCTTGTCATCCATGGTGAATGTTTTGGTCATTAACAAGTCAATGTTGCCAAGTCAAGTGATTTTCCATGTTGTTTTGTTCAAGGGAAGTTATCCCATGTCAACCATTTTTCAGTCTTTCATCCCTTTCCTCTCGGGCATCCCTGTGTCAATTGTGATCTACCATTACATTCTTCACACCATCTACCTTTATATGTTTCATGTTGATTGATTGTGGATACATCAAGGCCCTCATTCTAAGGATTTAATCCTGTCAACTCTAGATGATTATACAGGATTGAAATCTATAACCAGCTAGTACCCTGGTATTTGTAGACATCAATGGCAGATTCCCTTGTATTTCAGCAATGGGTTTACATCATTTTCTCCTATTGAATAAATCCATGAGTATTTGACTTCAACTCATTTATTCACACTCGCTAGATTGTAATAGGTATCTTGGGGTCCATCATCATGATCGGTGGATCACCTCGTGTCTGTTAATGGTATACATCAATAACTAGTAATCAGATGGTTTCTACCATGCTCGACATCAACTCATCTATTCTCGTGTTGTAGATTCAGACCATTTGGATTTGGGACGAAGACCTTGGGTTGGGACCATTCATTCCTTGATCACATTCCCTCCCAATATGGGATGGAGTTTTTCATGATTACTTCAGAGATCGCTCAGGAGTTGTGTGCTCTCACTGATTGTATAATATGGCATAGATACACATTTGTACTTGGTTGTGGCTATGCTCTCACTTGTGACATCAATCCATAGTGTATTCTTTCATGGCCATGATCTATTTACTTGTGTCATGCATGGATCCCCAATGTATGTTTGACGACTATGCTTATTTTCTATTACCAAGCATGGGTATGCCTGCCTCTGGGATTTTATTATCATGTCAGAATGATGATGGTTTCTTTCCAGGTTCCTTCGCTCAAAGCTCTGTGATTTTATCGTAAATAATTTCGGCCATTAGACACCTCTTATGACCTCACACTTTAGGGGGCATATGTTATACAACTATTTTCCACCTAGTCATTTGATGAGCATCATCCGGGGGTTAGTAGTCTGAACCACCGAATCATACCACTTTTCCCTTGAGATTATAGTACTTTTATTGCATGGTCGTTGGTTTCCCATTTAAAACCTATGACCAAGAAGTGTTGGTCGCTCCCTGTCCTCTTGCAAGGAGTGACCAATTGCTCCCTGTAAGAATGCAACACACAACCATGTTTGTTACTCCTTTTTTTAGGATTGGTTTCATGAGATGAGATTCAACCACAGATTTTTCGTGGTTCGAACTCGAAATATTTTCATCTTGGGCATGGAAACCTTATCCAAATTTCCCTTTGATCTTATCTCTACTATCCTATAAATAATGGGGGTCTCTCATGGGAAAGAGGGAGGAAAAGAGAAAGTAATTTTATGTTGGCAGATTAATCATGGAGCTTGGGAAAGGAATTTGGTTAGAGCTTCATCAGGCTATCAAATTGTAAGTTGTAAAATGATTCCATTTGATTAATAGAAGATGCACATGACTTTCCCTCTTATTTGATTGTACATGATTTTCATAATCTTTGGAAATAATTAGGATGATCATGTCACATCATTAAATCTATTATAAATCTACATATGATATATTTGATCTTGTGAAAGGAGTTTGTTTGTATCTTCATGTGTGCAGATACACATTCACAAGAGAGAAGGACATCTTTGACAAGGAAAACAACAAAGGAGAATGCATGGACAAACGTCAAATGACCGGGTAAGCTCTTTATTCCATTCACTTATAGATCAATTTTGTGTATGATTTAGATCTAGGAAGGTCCACAATTTGTATCCCTATTTTGTCTTAGATATAGGGAGAGCCTAAGGGAGGTAACTCCTGCAGGGTGAAAATATCCTACAATAGTAGGCCAAAGAGGGACTAGAATCCAAATGAACCAAGAGGATCCAAAACACTCAAAGAGATCCAAGAGGATCCAAAAATGCTAAAAAATTGATAATATCAATTTTGTTTTAAAACAACTTCATTGTATAGAGCTCGATGAGATATTTATAATGACGCATGAATCACCTCAAACATACATCGTATGAGAAAGTTATGACTCTTCAAAGTTTTGGTCTAATAAGGTCAACATCTCAAAAAAGGGGTGACACATGGAATATCCGTACAGATCTTACAATTCTGACGTGACAACACCATAGGGAAACATGTGGTAGGTAGTAGGCCGAGTTGGGAGGTCGTACATCTGACTAGGAAGGTGATGTGGCGATCATACAAGTCCAAGGTGGACCAATTGGCATTTGACAAGTGTCATGGTTTGCATAGGTGGACCAATAAGAGGCTGCCACATGGAATCCTCCCATTGGACTTCTATTGTTTGTACATTCCAAAAATTATGGTGAGTAACAAGGGTCGAACCCTCGACCTCTCACACAACAATCCAACGACTTACCAATACTGATCTGGATTTTATGAGCAGAACCAAATGAACACATATTGTTATTATTATTAACATAGATACACAATGAACAATAATAGAGATACAATAAAACTGGTTTCTATCCAATAAAGAAATATGTTGAAACTGTAAAATGTAGACTGAAAACAAGCTTGCTAGAATGGTGGCGACTTATCTCTGAGAAGAGATGTGACAGYTGTGCTCATTCAWWATAAGATGAATAAAATGAGGCTCATAAATATTTTTTACAATAAACATGAATTCCAAAACCCTAGACATCCAAAAACCTAACCCTAGGAGATGAAGCGCCAAAAATCACGTGGGCCCTGTTGGGGTAAGTTGGTACATCAAMTTCCAGGGGTTGTAACTTTTCCATACGATCTTCGTTTTAGGCGCACGATATCCCGTTGGAAAGGTTTGGAAAGGCATATCCGAGGAATACACATTGTGCCTTCAAACCCTAACTTTGTTTATAGTTTGATTGTGGTGAGCCCTAAAAAAGTTGTTTAGGGCCTCAAAATGACCCCAGAAGTTTAGGACCCCAAAAATAGGGAAGCCAGTTGGAATAGGTGGGTGGCCACCGATATCTACCTAGATCAATCCTACCCCCTTAGGAACCAATGATCTCCATTGCATTGATTTCCCCCATTAGATGAGGAAATTTCTTCTGAATTTGGCCACGGGTGAGCCACTTTCCTTGGTGCAGAAGATGCCCTGCTTTGACAACCCGATAAATATGGATCCTCCACTCTCGAGTGCCCTTGACCTGTGTGTCCATGATATGATCAGTGGATGCATGTTCCATAGAGTCAGGGTTGAGATCTATTGGTTTCAAGTGTTCTTCTATCTCTGGGGTGTCTAATAATGGTGGAAAATATGGTCGAAGGAGATCCACATTGAAAATTGGGTGCAAGCCAAGGAAGGGGGGAATGTTGAGCTAAAAATAATTTTCTTCCACAACCTTGGTGATGGTGTAAGGTCCATAGTAGAGTGGAAAAATATTATTATGGGGATCTGTAAGGAGTTCTTTCTACAAGTGCATACAAACTTTGTCTCCCACTTGAAACTTGTGTGGCACTCGGTGTTGATCATGGCACTACTTGTACTTGGCATTGGAATTTTGTAAAATATCCTAAACCTATTAGCGGATGTGTTAGATCCTCTCAATGAAATGGGTGACTTTGTCATCTTTGTTTTGAGCATGGGACAAGTCTTCCTGGGTGATCGCAAGGGGTAGTGCAACATCCATCCATGAGACCCAATGGTTGAAATCCCAACCCCACCTGATATGGGATGTGGTCAGTTGACCTATGTATGGATCTGTTGTAGCTATGATGAACATAGGGAAGAATCTCATCCCATGTGTAGGGGTGCTTGGAATTGTACATGCACATGATATGCATGATAATCTGGTTGACAACCTTGGTTTGGCCATCCGTCTGGTGGTGGAAGGTAATGGAATTGGTGAGCTTGGTGTCCAAAAATGATCATAGGCTCAACCCAAATGTGCTAAGGAACCAGTTATACCAATATAAGATAATGGTTTGTGGTATCCAAAAATGTACCCACAATTATTCAAAGAATATTTGGGCAGTGACCTTCGCTGTGATTCTCTCCTTCCAGGCAGCCATAATCACCATCTTGGAAAAGCGATCAAAAACCATAAAAAGACAGTCATTTCCCTGCTTGGTGGAAGGAAGGCCCGACATATATTCCATTGAGATGGATTCCCAGGGGTTGTCACGAGTAGGAAGAGGGGTGTTCAGACCTTGTTTCTTAGTGGCCAGTTTGGAAATAGTACAGGTAGTGCAAGACTTGATATACTTGCTGACATCATGTCGAAGTTTCAACCAATACAAATTTTGTTGCAACACTGCCATTATCTTTTCTACGCCGAAGTGTCCTGCCACCCGACTGTAGTGGGATTCCCAAATTAGCTTTGCTCGGTTGATTTATGAAACATATAGATGCCATAGATGGCATAACAACCTATCCTGAAGATGGAATTATTGACATCTATGTTTGAGCCCAACATTTGGTAGGTGGTGGCGAAGTCAGGATATTTCTCATAGAGTTGGGGCCATCCAAAGGTCTCATGGTTGCAAGAGTCTAGCACCATAATGATTGTCACGACTAGAGCTCGGATGAGGCAATAAAAAATGTGATTGGTACTTCCTATATTATACTTGATGTTGAGGTGGAATTGGTATAATTATGTGGACCGCTTTTGATGGCTATCATTTTGGAATTTTCCTTGTGTCTACATGAACTGCAATGGATTATGATTAGTGTGGATGATCGTCTTCTTCCAGAGAATGTAATACCTCCACTGGAGGTGGGATTTCATAATAGATTACATTTATTTCTCGTCATTAGGGTACTTATGAATGAAATCTGATAGTGTCTCACTATGATAGACCAGGAGGTGGTCGTGATGAGTGAGAATTGCACCCACAACATAGTCTGAAGCATTTGTTTCGATCTCAAAGGGTTGTTGTAGGTCATTTAATGAAAGCACCGAGGCTGAGCACATGCGGTTCTTAAATCACAAAACACTTTCTGTTGGGACATTCCTCACACAAAATTTTCCTTACTACCACCTTTGGTTACTTGGCTGAGGGCCCATGCAATATGGGAGAATCCCAACATGAATTTGCGTTAGAAATTGACAAGGCCTAAGAAGATTTGAAGCTCAGTGAGCATGGTTGGGGTTGGCCAGTCATGGACGACCTGGATCTTGGATACATCCACATGCACACCATTCTCATCAACAATGTAACCTAGGTACTAGACCCTGTCCATGCTAAAGGAACATTTTTCCAAGTTGGGTTATAGCTTGTGCTTCCACAGAGTGTGCAGAACTTGCTGAATATTCTACAAGCGTTCTGCCCAAGTCTTTCTATAGTTGAGGATGTCATCAATATACACCACTACAAAAGAATTGGTGAAAGGACATCATGAAATTTGTTGGGGTATTTTTCAAACCAAAGGGCATGACCAACCATTCAAAAATACCTTATTTTGACTTGAAGGAAGTCTTCCATACATCTGTCTGCTCTATTGGGACTCGATGGTAGTTGAACTTCATATAAATCTTACTGATGTATTTGGCCCCCTTGAGCTGATTAAGGAGATCGTTGATTCAGGGAATTGGGTATCGTTTCCTAACTGTGATTTTGTTTAGGGCCTGGTAACCATTGCAGAGTCACCAGGTCCCATCTTTTTTCTGCACAAGCACAATTGGGCTTCCACAAGGTGATGATCTAGGATGAATGTGATCCTTTTGGAGAAGTTCTTAGATATGATGCTTGATCTCCTCATTTTCTAACAAAGAGAGGTGATATACTGGCCCATTGGGTAGCGGTGCATTGGGGGTCAGATCGATGGAATGCTTGACCTGACAATGCAGAGGTACCCCAATAGGTGAGGAGAAGATGTCTATATTCTTCCACGAACTTATCCACTTTCTTCTACTACATGGAGAGGTTGACCATGGAGACCATGGATGTGGCTGCAATATTTCTCTCACTCTCAGAGCGAATCATGAAGAAGAAAAAATTCTTGGTCTAAGATATGACCTTCTTGCATTGCTTGGTAGATATCAAGGAAATGACACTAGGTGGGACTATCTTGGGTATCCTGTACAATTTCTTGTCCAAAGTAATAATAACACTGCGAGGCCTAAACTCATATACATCATGACATTTCCATAAATAAGGTTGGCCAAAAATAACATCACAAAGTTCAAGGGGATCAACATCACACAACACCTCATCTTTGAAGGGATCAATGTCGTAGGATAGGGGGAACTATTGGTTGACACAAATATTGCTTCCTTGGTGGAGCCATTCAATGGTGTAGGGTTGCGGATGTAGAATTGTTGATAGGGCCAACCGCTTGACGACCTCTGCTGAGATGAGGTTATTCTGGCTACCAATATCAACGATGAAGTGTATTGGGGTGCCTTTCACCCACATCTATGAATGAAAGAGGTGCTCGCCTTCCTATGGATCATCAGGTTCACTGCAGTGGATCTTGGTTGTAGAAACGGTGGAACTGGGTTCTATGTCAATGATCCATCTCCCATTTTCTAGTTCTAACTTAGAGTCAGAACCTGCAATAATTCAGGGGCTTTCACCTGAGCCACCAATGATTTCTTTGAAAGGTTATCAACAATGTTATTCCAGGGGAGCTTATGGAAGTCGCACCACTTCCCGATATCTTTCTTTGTCTTTCCATTTTCCTTCTTTGTTTGCAACTTAGACTGGTTGTCCTAAGGATGTCCATATCTACTCTGCCCTTTGTTCTATGTGTTGGGGCTTCCCTTTCCCTTCTTTTTCTATGAGGTGTTCCCAAACCCAAACTAGTACGTCTTTTGTTTAAACTTTTGTTCAATTTCTATGACATATCGATAGGCCACTCCTAAGGATGAGATGTATAGAAAATCCATTTCTGTTTAGATGTATCTATGTAGACCACCTCAGTACTTGAGCACTAGATGTTGTTCAGAATCTTTGATACTCAGTTTGGTGCACAAGGTATGGAAGATATTTGTGAACTCTGTCACTACTTGGTCCCTTTCCTACTGCGGTGTGGTCCATTTTGCATACAGGTCGTCATAGCTTCAAACATGGTAGTATTGTTCCTTAATATCATCCTTGAAGGACTGCTAGTTGAGTGCACCTATAAATAATGAGGGTTTCTCTCTAGCCTTTTTCTCACAGAAAATATCCCACCAATATTTGACATGGGGGATGACTTTGAGGAGTGCAAAAAAATATTTTCTCTATTTGAAAAGTTATGGATAGAAAAATACACTTCTAGAAGATTCAATCATTTATCTACAACATTTGCATCTATCTGACCTTCAAATATAGGAATATCAAATTTTATATGTACCTTGAAGGGGGTGGCGCCTCCGCTCGAGGAAGATGCATCACCTCTTGGTAGCCATCGAACGATTTGTGTAAAATTATCCATCATCTCATTCCTTGCGCGAGGGATTCCTCGATAAAAAATTTGAAAGGATATCTTGTCCCATCATATTTATTTTATCCCACCATGGAAGTTTGCTTGGGTGTGTGAGAGCTCTTTTCCTCAAGAGAAACAAGCTTGAGACCCAACTCTTTGTACCCTGACCTTGTCAGGGACATGCACTAAGAATGACAAGGAGAAGATTGCTCTGATACCAATGATCCAGATTTTATGAGCAGAATGAAATGAACACATATTATTATTATTAACATAGAGACACAATGAAAAATAACATAGATACAATAAAACTGGCTTCTATTCAATAAATAAATATGTTGAAACCTTAAAATGCAGATTGAAAACAAGCTTGTTAGAATGATGGCGGTTTATCTCTGAGAAGAGATGTGATGGTTGCATTCATTCGCAAGGAGATGAGTATAATGAGGCTTTGAAATCCTTTTTACAATAAACATGAATTCCAAAAACCTATAAATTAAAAAACCTAACCCTAGGATATGAAGAGCCAAAAGTTATGTGGGCCCTGTTGGGGTAAGTTGGTACATCAACTTCCTAGGGTTGTAACTTTTTCATATGATCTTCGTTTTAGGCACACGATAGCCTACTGGAAAGGTATATTTGAGGAATACACATTTTTCGATCAAAATATAACCATTTTTAGGGCCTCAAAACGACCCCGCAAGTTTAGGACACAAAAACTAGGAAAAACTGCCAGGATGAGCTAGTTTGAATAGGTGGGTGGGCACTGATATTCACCTAGACAAAATACACTATAGAATATGACTTAATAGTCATATGTCAAAAATTATATTTAAGTTTGAAATGGATATATTTAGTGGGAAAGAACCGAGCGTTTAGCCTCATCCCATGGTATATGTGGTAATCAATGTAATCAAGGCTCAATATTCATGTGGGCTAACAAACTATTCTCCACTAGAATTTGACAAAAGACTTGGTTATAAAAAAGCGCCAATGAGGGAGAGGTCGACGGGCTTGAAATCATGACCTCCTTCCCCACATGCCAACGTCTTAAACAACGTGCCCAAAGTGCTTCTTGTTACAAGATTCCAATGAAATACATTTTAAGTTGATATTGACTTCACCATGAAGGTTGGGCCACGGTTTGGTTGACCTAGGCTATTTAAAGGGCACATATTCTGAGAAGAGATAGAGAGATATAATGAGTATATTATGGGGTATGAGACATATATTTGTGTGCCTACAAGTACAATATGATGTCTCAATTTTCATTCTAAGAGGTGCCTAGTTATGGTGTTGCATTGTTTTGCGTGCCATTGAGAACCATGTCCAAATATAGTCATATTTACAGTCGTTTGTCTCAGTTTTTCGAGTGGAGCATGATGATGATGCTTATTTTGTGATAAGATGTTTTCTATGTATATATTAGTTCATATTTCCTTGTATGAGAATTTGAGTGCATTGTTTTACGTGAAGAAGGGAGACTTATTGGGCTAGTTCAAAATATAGTCGAGTTTATACTCATTTTTCTCATAATTTTGAGAGGAATTCAGTGGTAGCCTCTATTTTTGAAGTTGAGAAAAAAAATTGAAGGTTGAATTAAATATTGGATTTTGTAAGTCTGTTTTCATTGTAATTTTGATATTTGAGATTAATGAAGAGCAATATCATAGTTGAAAGGGGACTCAGAGGTGTAGCCTAGGAGGGGTGAATTCTGTCATCAAATATTGTCTTATTAATTATTTTATTTACTGTTGTTTTATCTCTCATTATTCTGCAAATTATTCATCATTTCATGAAGTGTTGGATAAGTAAAAGATTCACAAGTGTTCTAAAAAACTGTCAATATGATCAATAAATATTTTGAGTCAGGTTATATGTTAACATGTGTGTTTTGAGAATAATTTAGCATCTAAGGATTTTCGGATCAAGTTGGTATCGTAGTTGGTTTTGAAAAGTGTTTGCAAGTGAATGTGACAAGGTCCAAGACTCAAGGTGGTGAAGGTGTTTTAATACTCCTTAACACAATATCTCTCTTTTACAAAGGACAACATAAGTAAAGCTCTCATGAAATTAAGGCTTCAAAAAGACATGAACCAACATATTCAGAAGGATAATTCTGAATTAAGGATGCAACTACAATCTCTCTCGAGGAGAAGCAAAGGCTTCAAGATCGATTGATATGTCATGAAGAATTCCTTAGAGGTATTATTCATGAATTGGAAAGAGAGGTGTAGTATAAGGACCAAATATTGGCACCATTATATGAAGCTGGGCAAGTGGAGAAGGAAAATTCTCCTATGCAAGAGACATTATCTCCTACAAAAGGTTTATATAAAGTAACCGAGGAAGATAATTCATCATATTCTTCTCCTCCCAGTCAAGATGGAGAATGATCTAGAATGGTTGAAGTAAGGAGAACTTCAAATGAAGAGGTCCTTCATAAGAAGTTGGTCCTACCAGATCAACCTTCCATCTTAGGAAAGGTATCAAATCCAAGACATCTCTAAGAAGAGATAAGCATTCCAAACAAGAAATGAAGAAATTTCCCACTAGTATATGTGGTATGAATTTATGGTCTACATATCTGTGTGTTTCTTGTGGAAATAGTAACCATAATATGGTGAAATGTTAGAGAAGGCAATCCTTGCAAGAAAATTCATCCAAGAAGAAGGATAGAGGCAAAGGTCATTTTCCAAGATGGAAGAATAGGGAAAGTGGCAAGAAATGATTGTGGATTAGAGACGAGAACAATAACTTATGCTTTTATGTCAATAAGACTGGAAATCATATAGATAAGTGTTGCAGACTTTATCCACACTTGTGTCTAATGAGCACTAGGAAGATGTAAACTTACAAGAATATAAGTAACAACCTCAAGTAAAGTTGATAGTATTGTTGAAAGATTGGATAGAGAATTCTTCTTAATGGTTGGTCTTAACATTGTAATGTATGAAGACATTGAGGTATGGCTCATGGACAATGGTTCATCTTGCTACATGACATGAATGAGATCATTATTCCTTACTTTCTCAGAAATCAATACAAATTGCTATGTAGGATCTGTAACTAACACTAGACAAGTAGGAAGAGGGTTTAGATATGTAATATTCCATCTCGAGTCAGGATGATTTATTGGAATAGAACATATGCTATATGTTCCATATTTGAAGGTAAACTTACTCTCTGTTTCATCTTTCAAATATGAAGGATATGCAGTTGCATTCTAGGATGGACAAGTACTAGTGTATTCATAGTAATCTACTCAGGACACAACAATGGTGCTTGGTGTTCGTAAGGATAGACTATACACGTTTCTCAGACGACCTATAATTGGATCTAGTGGCTATTTGGATTCAATGTCAGATTCAATGTGAAATTCAGATTCATTTTTAGATGCATTGTCATAGACATGACGTTGTGAGACTCCTTCCATTACTATTGGAAGAATGAGTCCATGAAGAAGCCATCTATCTTTGTCCCTGGATAGGTATCGGAAAAGATTCAATTTTGGAAATAATTTTTAAAATAACAATGTTAGTATGCATATGTAAATACATTCTAAAAGTATATTTCCATTGCTGTGGTAGAGGGATTGTTAGCCACTCCTTAGAGAATTTCAAGAGTGAGAGGAATATTGTAGGGATTTCTAAAGACTTGGGCTTTATTAACCACTCTTGGTAAAATTTGAGAGTGAGAGGAATCTTATAGGGATTTCTAAATCCTTGGGTTTTATTAGCTGCTCTTGGTGAAATTTTGAGAGTGAGAGGAATCTTGTAGGGATTTATAAAGTCCTTCAACAATAGTGTAGACAATTGTTATTATATTGTTCTTATTATCATCTAAATAATTGCATATGGATCAAATTGTCTATGTAATATCATTCTTATTCTAAAGTACAAAGGATAAGGAACAAAAGAATGCAGGCAGTTGGAACATGTAGATCGAGAGTGGGAAGAGAATCATAGTTATGCAATGTCTTCCTAGAGATGGTAAAGAAATAGTCTTCTTCATGTGAAGATGAAAGGTAAAATACTTGTAAATATGTATGCTTATGCTATGAACATCTTCAAGATGTTATGCCATGTTCATGTAGATGCATACCTTGAGCAGAAGCAATTCAAGTGATACATATGTTTGTGGAAAACATGTATGGTTTTTCTTTCAGGGAAGGAGAGAGGAAACGAACATGGAATTCATTCAGAGACTCCTACAAATAAATCAATAGTACAAGAACAATTAATATAGATAGGTGAGTCATAGATTAACATTCGACTTTGTTTCATGATTGTCGAGATGGACTATCTTCAACAGAGAAGAAGATGGGAGTGGATGTTGAGTCAAGATTCAAATATGGATATTTTAGAGCAGAGAGTCAGTGAGAATACTTTTTTTATGAAGGAATAAATGATCCAGAACCAGAGCTAGATCTAAACTAGCGCCAATAGCCATGAGAAAAGAGATATATTTAGAGCTATTGTTAGGAGCCAAAGTCAGAGCCATGTTCCAGAGAAGCAGGAATAAGTACACTATTATAGATTGTGTTTCCTTGATTTTAGGAAAGTTCAAGAAGGAGATCAAATCTGCATCCAAGATGAAGATCCATAAGATCAAGACTAGGATGGAAATCAGTCCAAGTGCATTTCAACAAGGTGGAAGAGTTAAGAAGCTTTATGATCACTAAGTTGTTGAGTAATCCATGAAAATAAATTAAATAAGGTGGAAGAGTGAAGAGGAGTTATCATCACTAAGTTGTTGAAATATCTATACTTTTTGAGGACCAAAAGTTATTCAGTGGGAGGGTGTGATCCAGGAGGATCTGAAACACTCAAAGAGATCTAGGAGGATCCAGAAATGTTCAAAAATTGATTATCTCAATTTTTTTTGAAAATAACTTCATTGCATAGAGCTCGACAAGAGATTTCCAATGACACGTGAGTTGCCTCAAATAGATGTTGTATGAGAAAGTTATGACTCTTCAAAGGTTTGGTCTAACAAGGTCAATGGGTCAAAAAAAGGGTGACATGTGGCACCAATAGAAGGATGACGTGTGGCACATCCATACAGATCATATAGCACTGACATGATAGCATCACATGGTAACAGGTGGTAGGTAAGAGGCTAAGTTGGTAGGTTATACATTCGACTAGGCAGGTGATGTGGCGATTGTACAAGTCCAAGGTGGAAAAATTGGCATTTGACACATGACATGGTTTTCATAGGTGGACCAATAAGAGGCTTCCACGTGACAACCTCCCATTGGCCTTCTATTGTTTGTATATTCCAAAAATTATGGTGAGTAACAAGGTTCAAACCCTCGACCTTTTGCACAACAATATGATGACTTACCAATACACTATAGCATATGAATTAATAGTCATATGTCAAAAATTATACTTAATTTTGAAATGGACATATTTAGTGGGAAAGAGCCTAGGGTTTATTCTTGACCCATGGTATATGTTGTAATCAATGTAACCAACACCCAATATTCACGGGGGCTAATAAACTATATGCCACCAAAATTTAATAAAACACCATAACCTATGGTTATAATAAAGCACCAAAGGGGTAGAGGTCTGTGGGTTTGAACCCGTGACCTCCTTCCCCACATGCCAACATCTTAACTAATGCGTCCAAAGCATATCTTGTTACGATATTCCAATGAAACACATTTTAAGTTGATATTGATGTCAACATGAAGGTCACACTACAATTTGGCCGACTTAGGCTATTTAAAGGGCACAAATTCCGAGAAGAGACAAAGAGAGATAGTGAGTACAATATGGGGTACAAGACATAGATTTTCATGCATAAACATACAATACGATGTCTCAATTTACATTACAAGAGGTTCCTAGTTATGGCGTCGCATTGTTTTGCATTCCATTGAGCACCATGTCCAAACATATTCATGTTTATACTCGTTTGTCTCAGTTTTTCAAGAGGAGAATGATGATTATGTTTATTTTTTGTTAAGATGTTGTCTATGGAGATCTTAGTTTATATTTCCTTGTATGAGAGTTTGAGTGCATTGTTTTGCATGAAGAAAGAAGTCATATTGAGACAATTTAGAATATAGTTGAGTTTATTCTCATTTTTCTCAGAATTTCGAGAGGAATTCAATGGTAACCTTTGTTTATGAATTTGAGTAATAGAATTGAAGAATGAATTCAAGATTGGATTTTGTAATTCCATTTTCATTTGACATTTGAGATTAATGAAGAGCAGTAACACTATTTAAAGGGGACTTAGAGATGTATCCCAGGAGGGGTGAACTCTTGGCTAACATGATTGCAAAAGTATTGTCAACTAGAACAAGAGTATAATCCACCCGTTTCTCCTAAAAATCTTCAAATATTTTCCTGAGCCACACAATCTCCTTTGTTGCTTCTACAGTTGCCACATATTCTTCCTCGGTTGTGGAATCTACTGGAACTGACTATTTGCATGATCTCTAAGAGACATCTACTGATATAAGACTCATGATATATCTTGAAATTGACACTCCATTTTATTTATCCCCAACAAAGTCTGAATAAAAAAATCCAATTAGACTGAAGTCATCCACCTTAAAATAGTTGAGTCCAAAATCTTGAGTTCCCTTCAAGTATTTCATAACTCTTTTTACAACAAATCAATGTTCTTCACAAGGTTTTTGAATGAACCTAGAAAAAATACCAAAACCAAATGAAACATATGGTCTAGTGGTGGTAAGGTAGATAAGACTTCAAACAAGATGTATGTACTTGGTTGCATCCTAAAATTCATTCCCTTCTTTTGATGTGAGATTCAAATTCTATTCCATTAGAGTAGAGATGGGATTTCACTCAGCCATGTCAAACTTATTAAAAAATTATCCAATATACTTCTTTTGGGAAATGAATATGTACTTTCGATTTTGAGTCACTTCAATGCCCAAAAAGTAGTGAAGATGTCCCGAATATATCATCTCAAAGTCTTTCTTAAACTCTTTCTTTATGGATGCAATACAATTTTCATTGTTTTATGTTAACAATAGATCATATACATACACAATGAGATATACAAAAAAAAATCCAACTTTCTTTACAAATAGAGTTGCACCATCAGGTTGAAGTGCATGAAATTCAATTTCAAAATATGCTCAATGAGATTTTCATACCAGGCTCACGATGCTTGTTTCAGGCCATATAAGGATTTGATGAGCTTGCATACTTTTTGTTCTTGTCCCTTCACAACAAAACTTCTAGTTCAGACATGAAGACATTCTCTTTCAAATAATCATTCAAGAAAGAAGTTTTCACATCCATTTGATGAAATTTCCATCCATTTTGTGCTGCCAAGGAAAATAGAGTACAATTGGTATCCCATTTTTCTATGGGGGAAAATGTCTCTTAATAATTAATACCTTATTTCTATGAAAATCCTTTTCCCATGAGCCTTGATTTATTCTTTTCAAGTGAGCCATCTAATTTGTACCTTGAATACCCAATTGTATCCAATTGGTTTGGTTTTGAATGGAGGGTACACCAACTTCCACGTCCCATTCTTGATGAGAGCACCATACTCCTTTTGCATTGATTCTTTCTACTCATAATGAGAAGTGGATTCTTCAAAGGAAGTTGGTTCAAATTTAGTAGATAAATTCAAATCACTAACATATGAAACATCCATATCATCTACATCACCTTCATATTTTCTTGAGGAACTTTTGGTTCCTATCTTTCCAAGATCATTAGGATGAACACTTTCAAGTGTTTTTATGAACCATTTTGGTGGACCTTTCTGAGATGGTCCAGGTTTCTTAGCTAATTGAGATGGTGTTGAATTCTAATCAAGACTCAACCTTTCAATCCTTTCAATCACATCATCCAAATGAAGTTTAGGTTCTGATGAAGTGGTTGGAACTTCTTCATGAGGAAGATATGATGCTTCAAAAGGAGATTCTAGAGATTGATCCAAAAAAGGGATACCCCCTTCAAGATGTGGAATATCATAATAAAATTCATGATACATATTTACATTAGTGAATTTGTCTAGATGATCAAGTTGGCTCTCAACGGTTTTGTCATTCTTGGAGGATTCAAGAAAAAATACATCTCTAGAAAGAATGAATTTCTTTTTTACCTCATTGTAAATACAACATGCCTTTGTGATGTTTGAGTACCCTAAGAAGTGTTGGAGTTACTTCACACACACCTAGGATTTATTTTTCCTAAGGTTATTCCTTGTTTATTAGTCATAATTAGCCATTATCCAACCTCCTATATTTTAGGGGAGAATATTCCACCTGGAGAATATTCTCTTCCAGTTGACACTTTAGTTTGACTAGTTGAGTTGAGTTTAGATGTTGCATTGGTTTTGTCACCATGAAACATTGGGATCATCACCAAATCAATACTCTTTGTTCAGTCAGTTAACCGAGGACTAGTTAACTAGTTAACTCAGTTAAGTGACAGTTCACTCCCGTAACTGCCTGAGAGACTAGACTGGGTGGCAGTTTACTCTTGTAACTGTCGGTGTGTGTCCAGATCAATCTAGACCACCACTATGGCTCATTAGTTACTCATTTATTCTATATATATTGCAAATTATTTACTCTTTGAGTGTGGAATACGGTTAATGAGAATTCTTCCAATCTTTCTATCTTGCTTCTTCTTTCTCAATTTATCTCTGTAAATGTGTGTAGTATTTTCTAGCTAGATCTATTCTATGTAGGTTCAACACATTTACATGGTATCAGAGCCGACGGCCTGCTAAGAAAAATCTACACCAAATCATTTTTTGTAGTTACAAAAGATTGAAGACAACAAAAGATGGATTATTTGCCGGAAATACTTCTCACGCCTCACAACTATTTGGAATGGAAGCCAAAAATTTTGCTTCTACTAAGATGGAAAGGATTATACCAAATAACCATGGCAATGGAAGTAGAGCCTGATTCTGTCGATGAGAAAAATGATTTTCTCAATAGACAAGATATGGCCATAGGAAGTATTGGCATGTCTGTTTCTCCCGAACTTTTCCATCAAGTATATGAAGAATCACAAGCATTAACTCCAAATGAATTATGGATCAGATTGGAGGTTCTATTTGGGAATAAATAATATTGTGAAGATTTCATGCAGGAGGTCAAACAGATAGAGCCAGAAGAGAAGCCATAAGAAGATCATGTCTCTTATTATGAAGAGTCTTCTACAAACGTTTTTGCATAAATTTGTATTCCATTAATTGAAGATGATGTCTACTCCATTTCAGATTTTTTTTTATGAAATTCATGTGGAAGATATATGGCATGCATTTTAGGAGTCACATGCAGACACTTTTGCATGCACCATGCATGCATCTCAGGAGTCAAAAAGCGAGCCTCGCAAATCAGACTCCATTATGATATTTTCTGAGAACAATTTGCATAAACAAATTGGATATTTGAATTTCTCTCGGGAAAATATCCAATTTCAAAAAAACAATCGTCTGAAACGGAGTTTGGGAACTGAAGTTATGATCCTTTCAAAATCAACAAAATTTCAGCATTTTTTCGGAAACGGTCGTACGGTTTTCAAAATTTCATCCAAAATTTATTTGGATACTATTCATTACAAGAAGATAAAATGGATATGTGCGGAAATATCAATGATGCATATACTTCATCAGATCCGTGCAGACATCTACATCTTCAACAAAATCTTCAAAGACCACAAACTTGCACAGTTGCGAGGTCTTCTTGTTGTGAAGGACATGGTTGCTTAGCAACTGCCTTTTGTTCCTTATCATGTTTTATTTTATGCATTGTAATTTGAGGGGGGGTTTTGTTCCCATGAGGTTTTCCCTCTTTCCTCATTTAGTTCAGTGTATCTTTTGTATTTGGGTACCTAACATGGCCTCATAGTCGGGACTCATTCTTTATTTTCACCATAGTGATGTTCAGGGGGGGTGTTGGAGTTACTTCACACACACCTAGGATTTATTTTTCCTAAGGTTATTCCTTGTTTATTAGTCATAATTAGCCATTATCTAGTTTCCTATATTTTAGGGGAGAATATTCCACCTGGAGAATATTCTCTTTCAATTGACACTTCAGTTTGACTAGTTGAGTTGAGTTTAGATGTTGCATTGGTTTTGTCACCATGCAACATTGGGATCATCACCAACTCACTACTCTT
>ML813261.1:18543-50095 GCA_009831015.1 Picea engelmannii | reverse complement strand
ATATATATTAAAAGAAAATAAGAAACAATTAAAAAAAAGGCAAAAAAACATTATAGTCCAAAAACACACTAAAAAAACGGAAAAAACTCAAACATTTTTAAAAATATATAAAAAAAAAACCTCAAATTAAAAAATCTAAAATTAAATTTTTAATACAAAATTTGAAAAAAAATTAACAAAAATAAATTAAAACTAAAAAAAATTACAACAAAATTTGAAATTTATATAAAAAAATAATAAAACAATAAAATTTAAAATTTAACGAAAACTAATTCATTAATATATATAAAAAAAATTCAAACATATATATTATATATATAAAACATAAAATATATATATTTTATTATAATAAAACATATATGTTTGTTTTATATATATAAAACATATATATTTTATATATAAAAAAACATATAACATATATGTTATATATATGTTTTATATATAAATCTTATAGTTTGAATATATTTGTCGATGAGATCTGGGTTAAGCTAGCGAAGCATTGCGTCAACTTCTTGCGGATTTGACTCAAGTCCCATTAACAAATATATTCAAACCATAAATTATATATATAAAAACATATATGTTATATATATATGAAACATATATATATAATTTATAGTTTGAATATATCTATTAATGGGAGGCGCGATGTCTGGTATTTCGCGAGTCTATCCCAAGTCCCATGAACACCCACAGGACTTGAGCCAGATTCACAGGGAGGCTAACGCGATACCCCGCAAGTCTGGCCCCAGTCCCATTGACAAATATATTCAAACAATAAATTATATATAACATATGTTTTATATATAAAAAAACATATAACATATATAAAACATATAAAATATATGTTTTATATATTATAAAACATATATATATATATATATATATATATATATATATATATATATATATATATATGTGTGTTTTTTTTATAATATATAAAACATATATTTTATATGTTTTATATATGTTATATGTTTTTTTATATATAAAATATATATATATATATAAAGTTTTTAAGGTGTTTTAATTTAATTTTGTTGAAGATGTTTTATTTTAGATGTTTTTTTTAAATATTTTATTGAATTTTGGTTGTTTTTTTAGTTTTTTTTCACAATTTGTTTTTTTTTTTATTAAGTTTGAAGGCATTTTTTTGTTTTTTTTTAATAAAAAGATTTATTTTTGTTTTAAATTATTGTTTCCTGGTCAAATTTTAATTTTTTTCATTTCATTTTAGTTTTTCTTTGGTTTTCACTTGTTAAGTGTTAAGTTTTGTTGTTGTTTTTTTAAAATTTGGATTTTGAATATATATTTTTTTAAATGTGTTTTTGTCTTCATTAAAAAATATATATATATTTGTGAAGATTTTCTCTTTTCTCTTTATTTATTTTTTAATGTAAATTTAAGAAAAAAGAAGAAGTTATTAAATAAATTTTCAAGGGACCATTTAAGATTCAATTTTGGGTTTTTTTTATTTGTGTAGAGATTTGTTGTCAAGGCCACAGTTTGAATTAGTTTGTAATTAGCTATAATTTTAACGTTTAGAAAAAACATTTTGCTTTAGGTAGCGCCATGTTTTTATTTAGGGGTTGATTTTAAGGTTTTTCTAAGCAACTGTTTTATTTTTTAAGGCCATTTTTGAAAAAGTTGTAATTTTGACCCGGTCAGAAAAATTGTTGCTATCAGTAGCAACACGTTTTGATTTAGGGGTTGATTTTAGATTTTTTTTAGCAACCATTTTATCCTTTAAGCCCATGCTTGAAAAGTTGTAATTTTAACCTGATTACAAAATGTGGTGCTACTGGTAGCACACTTTTTTGATTTGCGGGTTGATTTTAAAGTTTGTTTGAGAAGCCATTTGATCATTTAAGCCCATGCTTGAAAAAATTTGTAATTTTGACCCGGTTACAAAAAATGGTGCTACCAGTAGCACCACTTTTTGATTTGGGGGTTGATTTTCATGTTTTTATGCAAAAATATGGGTTTTAAGGGATAGAGTTCTCGTTTTGAGGTCACAGTTCTCATTAAGTTGGTAACTATGTTGGTATTACAAGAATTTCATAAGGAACTATTCTAATATTGCATCTCCCCTCACAACCTTTCTCAGAAAATTCTCTCAGTTGGAATGATGTCACAGAACAAACCTTCTAGGAATTAAAGAAGAATATGTGTACAACCTTAGTTCTGACTTTACTTGACTTCAGTAAAACCATTATCTTAGAATGTGATGCCTTAGGTATATGCATCAAAGTAGTACTCATGCAAGAGAGACAAGGATTGGATATTTCTAGTAAAAAAATATGTGAGAGGCACTTGGGAAAATCATAGGGTTTCCACTCAGTGAACATGTGACATATCACATGCATTCATGGGAATTTCACTAGATATTGATAAATACAGGCCAAAATCATTTTGTTAAACCCCCCTCCCAATACATCTTTCCAATAAATAAAAAACCATATTTTTACTAGATATCCCCTATTTTTACCAAATAACCCTATTTATACCCCCAATATTCATAAATCCCCTCGTACCCCACATTCCCCCCTCACAATATCTACAATATATTAACTCTATTTTTCACAATTTAAAACCCCCTTTATGAATGGACATGATAAGATATTGATCAACAAGGTTGAGCCCCCATGAGAAATATTCAATTATGAAAAGGAGATGATGGTTGCATTACATTTATGGATATTTGACATCCATACCTACCTGGGAAATGTTTCCAAATTAAAAACAATCATGGCAGCCTAAAATAATTCCTATAGCAAAGGATTTCTTCCCTTGAGAAACAAAAATAGGTCACCAAAATGTTATGGTATGCATATGAGATCATTTATAAGAAGGGTAAGAATAATGTGGTAGCAGATGTTCTATCATGGTAGTATGAAGAAGAGGGTTCCCTCTTTTCACACTCTTTCATAATAGAATATTGGTTGACTGATGTCTGTAAAGAACGACTAACAAATTCCAATATCACTAGCCTGATCCAACAACTTCAAAATGAATCCCATGCATATCAAGGATACACTTGGAAAAATGATAAGCTTCACTATAAATGATGGCTTTATTTGACCAACTAGTTATCATTTTATTCATCTATGTTATATGAACTACATTCCTCTCCCATAATAGGTCATTTCAGGTTTTATAAAACATAGACGTGTTCATTTTTTTGGGAAAGCATGAAAAAGGAAATCCTCACCTCTGTGTTATATTGTGACATTTTCCAACAACGCAAGAGAGAGACATTGAATCCTCCAGGAGAAATCCAACCTTGATCCATTACTCTATTTATATGGACTAACATTTCTATGGACTTCATTTTGTGGTTACCAAAATATATAAATAAATTAGTAATCATGGTTGTGCTTGATCGCCTTTCCAAATATGCTCATTTTTGTGCTCTCCAACAACCATTCAATGCCTCTATGGTCACTCAAGTATTCCTACATATAGTTTCCATGGAATTTTGAACTCTGTTGTGATGGATCATGATCCCACCTTCACTAGAAATTTTTGGCAAGATTTGTTTCAGCTCCAGGGAACTCAATTGAATCTTAGCACTGCATATCACCCCCAAACTAATGGTTAGACTAAAGTTGCCAATTATAACTATTTGAAAGAATATATGAGGTACTTTACATTAGAAAGGAAATCCTAATGGGTCCATTGGATCCCTCTAGTTGAATGGTGGTATAATACAACTTATCATGTGCCATTTAAACGACTTCTTTTGAGGTTGTCTATGACCCAAAACCCACAATAATCCTATCTTATTTACCAAGAGTCTCTAAGGTGCAGGAAGTTGATAAAAACCTCATATATCAAGATGACATTTTCTGCATTCTTAAGGATAATCTGGTCATGGCTCAAAACTAGATGAAGTGGTAGGTTGATCATCATTGTTCCAAATTCCATTTTGATGAAGGAGATCAAGTGTTCCTTCGTTTACAACCTTATAAGTAGAACTCACTTAAAGAAAACCAGCACTAGAAACTTGCTTCCACATTTTATGGCCCTTATAGGGTCCTCAAACTTATATTGGGAAAGTGGATTACAAATTAGAGCTTCCTAGGCACTCTAAAATTCATCCAATATTTCATCTCTCCTGCTTAAAGAAAGTGGTTGGTGTTGGACAAGCAATTTTGGATGTAATTTTGGAATAGAAAAATAAGTATGAAGATATCACACAGAAGGAAGAAAGCGCACATAAGTTAAAAAATGCACAAGATGGAGACAACGCACATACAAAAGAATAAAGTGAGTGAGAGAGAGAAGGAAGCACAAAGGATGATAGTGCAACTTTCCAAAAATAGAAGAACAACATAAAAATTGTATAAAGAATGAGAAGTAGAAGAAAGAAAACAACCAGTTAACTGAAGATGGCTATGTCATGCATTGTAATGGGATATTTTGGGATAGATAAGAATAAGACTTTTTACCCAAGATTTTGCGTATAAATATGTAATGGGTAGGGTGAAAAGAGAGATCTAGCAAGAGATAGAGAGCAAGAGAGCTAGTGGGCTATAAAAAGTGTGAAGAATCCATGGAGGTTGAGATTATCATGAATGTAATCAATTGATACAATCAATAAAGACAACAGTTGAGAGATAATCTTGCATCTTGTGTTCTTTACTTGTTTATGTGCGTTCATGAATGATATTGTTGTTTTACTTCGTAGACCAGATTTAGTGTATGGATTGATTATGATGAAATACTCATGAATGATGGTAATAATCAAGAGCAGACATAAGCTAGAATAAGGAACAATGGTTTGCGCATATGCCTCCTCTTTCCTTACTGCTGCAAAAACCTCGTTCTTGCATCCCTAATAGATACCACGGACGATACTTCATCTACACAAGTAGGTGATGCCGTAAGGGTTGGTGTCTTGAGGGTTTTGTTGGTCATAGTTAAACCAAACCTCGGGTTTTACAATGCGTGTGTAGACAAGAAAAAATCCAAAAAATGGTTATGTTGCTGGTACCGGGAAATTGCAACTAAGGGAATGTTTTGGAGGCCGACTAACAAAGAGATCACATACTGGCTAGAACAAAAAGAACAGGAGTTTGTGCGACAAGAGAAAAAGAACCCTCAAATGAGTAACAAGCAATGTATGCAAAACTATGTGTTCACGGATCTGCATGAAATCTTCTTTGGCGAATTCTTATAAATTCTGATTGAGTGGCTATAAATATTGGCTGAGAAGACAAGAAGGTTTAGTGTTGTAGTGCCAAATAATTGGACTCTGGAATTGGTGAAACAAATGGATTTGGTAAGTAACCCAACTACTCGATAAATTGGTTTTTGGTTAGATAGTGTATTAGGGGGTTATATTACAAAATTCATAGTAGATTGCATCCAATCATTCAATGTGGAAAGAATAAAATATTTCAAGGGTCTGCGAGGAAGGTTCTTGAAATCATTAAATACGTGGATCAAATTGCTATTATGTGAAAATCATGTGATTATAATGAAGTCTGATATCTAAATGGGCTTTGTGCACATAGGGGAGTGGGAGGATAACAAAACGATAGCCTCAGAAAACGAAGGAAGCAATGAAAATGGAAGGAAGGGACTGAGGATGCAAGAAGGCAGTACACTAGAATAAGATTACGAGGTTGGAGAGTTGCGAGGAGGAAGGAGGTATAAAAGGCAAAATACAAGGGATGGGAGAGAAGAGACGCATAATGAGCCATAAGTACGAGAACAATGTACACAAGTTTGAATTGTAGAGATAACCTACATAGGAGGAGGAAAAGAGGAATGTGAGTCCAGTAAAGTAATAAAAGAGCTAGTAAGTCCTACTCAGATAGGATCTTGCGTTGAATCCACGACCCCATGTGTGTCACCACAATTAGGAATAACATTTTAATATTTTTCAAAATCCATCGTAGTTATCCAAGGAGGACAAAATAGTATCAGTCAAAATAGTGGGAGTAGTGCACAGAGTCAAAATCATAGTTTACCGACCTCACCAAGAGGACAGAATACACAACCCAACATGGCAGGGATAGATAATACAATTAGACTTATTGAATTCAAGGGAGTGGGCATAGAGGATTCGTAACAACAATTTTTTTTCTGCGAGACAGTTTAGGTGGCTAAAAACATACAAGATGATGTCGTAAAAATTGCACAATTAGCAACGAAATTTAGAGGTTGCATGTTGGTATGGTATATGAAATTATAGAGCATTACACCTACATGACAGAATAGGATTTTAGCATATATAAAGAAAGTGCTACTAAAGGAGTTCAAAAATCCAAAGTCGAAATCACAGTACATCACTGAGCTCAAAGAGATCAAACAAGTCCAAACAGATTCAATATGGGATTATGATAAATGCTTTAAGGATGTGATGGGGAGACTGAATTTCCAAATTCCAGATCAACAACATTAAGAGTGGCTTATTGCTAAACTTCTACCACACATTCGGAGGCCCCTGATTCAATAGAAGGTTACATCGCAACTTGAAGCTCTGGAAATTGTGATGAAAATAGAGTCATCTTCGGCAGGAGACATGGGAGGAATGACATAGTTTCAAACACAGATTGATGCATTATAAATACATATGGACGAGCTTACCAAGGGAAGGGAAAAATGAGAACAAGTTTTGTGTACAAAGTGTAAGATGGAAGGCCATCATAAGGACGAATTCCCATCGTTCGAGCAGTACTTGGTAGTGGGAGCACTGAATCCACTACCTGGAGGAGGATACTGTAAATCTATAAGAAATGTGACCATCATCCCACTGAGTGTCCATTACTCTAGAAATATCAGAGTACTCCAAAGAACTTATTTTACAATTTTTGCAAGTCAATGGGACACGAAGAGAAGGATTGTCACGCATTCAACCTACTAAGGGAGTGCATGTCGGATATGTACAGGATTCAGGAAGAGAACACTGGCGTAGATGGGACTAACACATAGTATAACACTTAGAGAGGTTTCAATGAGGGTAATAGGGAAAATTTTGGCAGAGGACAAGGTAGAGGGAATTTTGGTAGAGGAGGATGAGGAATGATTATATGTTATAATTGTAATTAACCTAGACACTTGGCCTAAGATTGCCAAAACCCATGTACCATGTGCACATATTGCAGAGCACTATATCACACAATAGAATACTATCCCAAACTAGTTTCAAAATGGCAGGCTAAAGGAAACCCAAACTGAAATCAACATCAAAATCAGAATGTGCAGATGATATCAGTTGAAAGACATAGTGAAGGACTCAAAATCGCAGTTGTTACATGGGGAGGAGCTTGGACATGCATAGATATGGAAACTCAAGGAAACCAAATAGAGCAGTGGGTAAGAAAGTCAGTAGGACCCATCAGAAGGACCCATTCTAGGACCCATCAGAAGGGAAGAGATACACAGAGTCATCTAGAGGAAATGACATGGATAACTTGTATAATTTGACTACACGGATGGAGGAGTATGTCGATACAAATGGTGCTCTAAGTTGGATAAGTATCAGTTTGTGTGCATCAGATTCAGAATCTGGTCTAGAGAATTGGCAGTAGAGGATACATGAAGTGTCAACTAGAGGATGTGCACATATAAACACAACCTTGCATTGGATTGACACAGAGCTATGTAAACCACCCATGTACGATGGAATGAATGAGATTGGTCTTTTTATACAATAATTTGAGTTACATGTACTTGAAAAATAGATGCTATTGGCATTGAATGTCGTCCTAAAGGAAATTCCATCTAGATGGTGGGCCATGCATAGAAACGGAATGAAGGACTAGGATAGCATAAACTAGAGACAGAGGAAGTAGAGAGTGTGTAGAAGTACACAGGATAGGCCGACCCAACGAGTCATATATAAATATTTAGATATTTATCATGCTCAGAACTAGAGACAGAGTGGATGTACTGATTCATACATACGTTGGACACAATCCCAAGGAATTGGTATTTAGAATTGGAGATGCACAGGGAGACAAAAAAATGGGAAAGATTGGCCCAGAGATTTGAAATCACATTCACTTTTGAACATGAAGTCCCCTCCATACATGCAACACTACATGCCATTCAAACAAAGATCTTATCGATGGTATAATCAATGGAAGAAGTACCATTAAATAGTGTGCACAAAGCCAAGATGATGGTTCAAAATATGTTGGAATGATATAATGTCACAAAGCAAGAATATGGGGAAGAAGATCCAAGGAATGTGTAGGTACCAGAGACAGAAGGAACACGTGCAGTAGAAGGGCCAGAGCTTGTATCCGAAACATACACACAACCTATACAGACAAATAAAGTCAACATTTGGACAAATGAGAATCCTAAGTTTGTGTAGATAGGGAATTACTATTGGAACGATGAGACAATTGAGAAGGTGGAAGACTTATTACGAGAATATCAAGACTTATTTCCAACCACATTCTCATATATGAACGAGATAGTAGGCGATTTAGGTGAGATGAAGATTCCACTGAAACCTGGAGCTAAGACAATACGACATAGACCTTACAGGTTGAACCCGCAGTATACGAAGAAGGTTAAGGATGAATTAGACAAAATGCTCACTGGAGGAATCATTGAACCAGTAGAAGAATCTAAGTGGATTAGCCCAATGGTGGTGCAAGACAAGAAGACCAGAGGAATTAGGATTTGTGTGGATCTAAGGAAGTTGAATGACACATACTTACATGACCCATTCCCAACACCATTCACAAATGAGGTACTGGAGAACGTAAGAGGGAAAGAAACATCTTCATTTACAGATGGATTCTCTGGATACCATAAGATAAAAATTGCGTAGGAGGATAGACAGAAAACCACATTTGCAACAAAATGGGGAAGTTATCGATATATCGTGATGCCATTTGGATTGAAGAATGCCCCTGCAGTGTTTTATAGAGTAGTCGTGGCAACATTCAAGGAGTTCATCCATAAATTTTTGGAAGTTTATTTATATGATTGGACGATGTTCAGTCTACTTTATAATCATACAGAGGTACTTCGACTCATGTTATATTGATGCAAACAATGTCAGATTTCGTTGAACTTGAAGAAATGTATCTTTTTTGCACCATTTGGAATTCTACTAAGACATGTAGTATGCAAGAAAGGACTATTGGTTGACCTGGCTAAGATCATAGTAATTATGGAGTTGGAACCTCTGGCATCAGTTAGACAGTTGAGGGAAAATTTGGGTCATATAGGATATTACATGAATTTTATCAAAGGGTATGTGCAGATTACAACACCCATGGTTAACTTATTAAAAAATAATTAAAGTTTCAATGGAATGAGGACTACCAGAAGGGGATGGACACAATGAAACAAAGACTAGTCACTGCAACCATTTTAATATTTCCAGACTGGAACATGGAGTTCCATGTCCATGTTCATGCATCATCCATTGCATTGGGTGCATGTAGTATTCCAGATATAAAATAGTATGCAGAACATAAATATTTTAGCTAGAAATGGAAGAACAACAATGATATAACCAGAACAATACCATAATAACACCAAAAAGAGAACCTTGGTTAATGATATAAATGTTCACCTGCCTCTTCGAGGGGGAAACCTCCAGCAAAGCAGATCTCTATTACAATAATATCCAAGACAAAACTTATCATACCCTCTACTCCTATTTATACTAAATATGCCTATCTAAAAGAACAATCTAGAGGAAGATCCTTACAGAAGCAGAAGCTTCTATTAGGTCTTCTTACATTTGTCTTATTCTTGCTTATTTCTAGGCCTTATTAATATTGGCCTTTATTACATGGAAATATATTATTCTACCTACGTGAGGGGTTATGGAGGTTAGGTACCTAAAATGTCCCCCCCTTTAAAAAAATCCTTGTCCTCAATGCTTGAGATGAGG
Organism: Picea engelmannii; assembly: GCA_009831015.1. Classification (NCBI taxonomy): domain Eukaryota; kingdom Viridiplantae; phylum Streptophyta; class Pinopsida; order Pinales; family Pinaceae; genus Picea; species Picea engelmannii. The sequence continues at coordinate 40,221 of ML813261.1, read as the reverse complement.
AAATTGTTGAAGAATGGTAGTTGGTTCCCAAGTGGAAACTATTGGAGTTGTATCTTTCCACTGGACTAACACTTCCTTGATGGTGCGTTGATGTAGATGACGTTGACGCTGGTTCAAAATTGCTTGTGGCTGCAACCAGATGGAGACTTCTTCATCCAACTTGAGGAGACTGGTTTGAGTTTGACACTTAGTTTCGATCACCTTCTTTAAACAGGAGACACAAAAAATAGGATGGAGCTTAGAATGTCTGGGAAAATCTAACTGATAGACCACCTGTCCCACATGCTTGAGAATGGTATAAGGACCATAAAATTTGGGCACTAGTTTCTGAAAATGGTTATCCTTGAGGGAAGTTTTCTTATAAGGTTTCATTCGAAGAAACACCTGGCCTCCTCAACAAATTGACGTTCAGAGTGACCTTGATTTTCATGTTTCTTCATACGATTATTGGCCATGACCAAATTCTCTTTGAGGGTATGGAGAATAGCCTCTTGAAATGTAAGTGTTTGTTAAATTGCCTGGACCTTCGAGACACCTAGCAAGTATGCGAGAACTGAAGGTGGATTTTGTCCATATACTGCTTCAAAAGGAGTCATGCAGGTAGTTGTATGGTAAGAAGTGTTGTACATCCATTTAGCTAGTGGTAACCATTTATCCCATTGATTTTTCCTTTCCAATGAAAAACACCTCAAATAGGTTTCCAAACACTTGTTGACAACTTCAGTTTGACCATCAGTCCGGGGATGATAAGTTGTGCTGAGATGAAATTGGGTTCCCTATAGCCTGAACATTTCTTGCCAAAAATTACTGGTGAAAGTACGGTGTCGATCAAAAACAATAGAATGAGGCATGCCATGAAGCTTGAAGACCTGATCCATGAAATGTTAAGACCACAATGGAGGCAATAAATTGGTGTTGAAGAGCACATAAATGAGCATACTTGGAAAGACGATCAAAAACCACCATGATGACTCATTTATTGCCTAATTTAGGTAATCACACAATAAAATCCATAGAGATATCCCTCCAAATAGCAGGTCGAATTAGAAGCGGTTGTGGTGTGCCAGGAGCTTTGATTGTTTCACCCTTGTTGCGTTGACAAACATCACATTCTGCCACAAAATTGTGAACGTATTGTTTCATACCATCCAAAAAAAAAGAACGTTTGACCCAGTCATAGGTTTTGGTAAACCCTGAGTGCCCAACTGTGGGTATAACATTAAGGTCATAAAGTACAGTGGATTTAAGTTGTGATTGTTTACTTAAACGATAGGCACCACCCAATTCATCCAAGAGGTCATCAATGACATGAATGGGAAATTTTTCTTTGATGGTGAGTTTGTTGAGGGCGAGAAAATAAGGACACATGCATCAATATCCTTATTTCTTAAGGACCATGACCATAGGAGAAGAGTAGGGGATCGTACTAGGACGAATAACACATGTGGTGAGCAATTCTTGAACAATTTTCTCAATTTCATTTTTTTGGGAAATGGGATGATGATAGCGATGAAAATTGGGAGGAAGGTTGCCAAGGACAAGGGGAATGGAATGGTCATGAAAACCATGAGAAGGAGGAAGTCCCTGGGGAGTGGAAAAAACAACTTGATGTTTAGAGAGGATGGATTATAGGTCCTGCGACACAAAGGGTGTCTCAGTGGTGTGAATGGAATGGAGTTGTGCAATAATGGTAGAATGAACTTTTTTGAGGATCTTTTCCATGCGATGGGAACTGATGATCTTTGGGGAACCAATGATGATTCCTTGGATATTTATATATTGTTGGCCCTCCTGGTTGAATTGCATGGTTAATTCCTTAAAATCCATGAGAATGGGACCCGTATTCCTTAGCCATTCTACACCCAACACAATGTCACAAGCGCCCATGTCGATAGCAAACATATGAGATTTCATGTGGTACTGAACAATTTGGAGACACACATTTTCACAACGCCCCCCACATTTCATGGACCCGCCATTATAAATCATGATTTAAAAATTATTGACAGCACATATATAGAAATTAGTTTCTTGGGAAATGTGGCGATGAATAAAATTATGGGTGTTGCCACTGTCAACAAGGATGATGACCTTCTGATGCTTAGTGCAACCAATTAGCTTGAGGATTTGGGGAGTAGACAACCTAGTGAGAGAATTTAGGGAAATGACCGGTTCAACTTCGGGAGGGTCGGAGGGTGGGGTCATGTCAGTGGGTTTAGGTGACTCGACCACAGGGGGGGCTCGACATTGTCTTCCAAAACATCCTTGGAGATGACCATAAAAAGATTTTGTTCCTTGCACTTGTTCCCAGGAAAATATTTATCACATTTATAGCAAAGGCCTTTGAGTTGGCGTTCAACCATTTCTGCCCTAGTCAATTTCTAGATCTTTAGTGGAGTGGAAGGAGGAGTGGGAGTAACTGGTTTAGAGAAAAGAATAAAGGAGGATTTTAGGGTTTGAGAAGAGACAACCTGTTGTGATTCCTTATATCTTTTAGTAGCTTCCACCCAACTCTGAGGTTGATCCATGAGGACATGGGCACAAATCGCTTCCTTGAGGCCACTAATAAAACATTCTCAGAAGAAAAAAATCCAGACATGCCCTCTATATAGAAAGCCAATCGCTCAAAAGTGGATAAAAGGTCTTCCACTGTGCCATCTTGTTTCAATAAAATTCCCTAAATGGTTGGTGTCAGTGTCAAATCATTCATAAATCTCTACCACAAATTGTTTCCAAGCCAAATACCCTTGGCAGACATGTTTTCTCCATTTCCATCATTGTCGGTGTTTTTGATCTAGATGGAGAACACCATACTGGAGTTTGGACAACTCATCTGTAATGTTATACAAATAGAAATAATGTTCCATTTGAGTTACCCAACCAGTTGGATTCGAGCTATCAATTTTTTTTACATCCACATGTGAAAGGTGTAGGTCATGCTAAAAGTGATGGGGCTGAAAAGTCTGGGAATTAGAGGAAGTTTCACCTTCGGAGTGAAAAGGTGGGTCATAGGAGAGAATATCTGCAGGGATATTCATCTTGGCATAGATAATTGTAGTGAAGGATGCAATATGGGTAGCGAGATCCTATTTTATGGTTTCCATTTTGGCGTCTATGGAGGAATGCATGTTTTTATTGATGGTGGAAAAATTGACATTGAGCTGCGTCACTTCCTGTTGGGTCTCTATGAAATTAGAGGACAAGGAATTGAAGAGATATTTCAAGTCTTGGCTATGGGTGTGGGCCATGATGAAGAGGGAAAATGAAAAAGAGACAGGTGGAACCACATAGAAAATGGGTTATGGGTGAAGTGTATCATAATGATCAGGGAGACGGGAAAAATCTAATGGGGTAAGGCCCAAATAAGTGTGTTGGAAGGGGGTCGGTTCCATGAAAAAAAAAATGTTGAAAACTGATAGGTATGACTGCGATAAGGGAGAAGAGAAGAATCCAATGGGATAGGGCTCAAATAATGGTTCAATCAGGATCCGAAATATAATTTTTTTAACTCCTGCAGAGTTATACTTCGATCTAAAGAATACTCTAGTATTGAAATGCCCTAATTATTAATAGGAAGAAATGTGTAGTAATTTCACAACCCAAATGCAAGAGGCACATTTGCGCGTCAATAGATCTTGTATGTTCTATTTTTGTTTCCATCCCAAGGGTTAGGGTATCCAGGGTGTATAGAAACAAGGGTTGTCCCTGTGCTATAGCTCTATGATATACGTGCGGGGTCCAATAGTAGTACTCGGCCCAATCTCTTAAGGAACTAACTAAGGAGGCTAGACCATGCCCTTAGCCGTACTACCCGAATACCTAGGTACTATAGAGTATCTTCCTGAGTGTTGTTCTTGGTGGAACTATAGCAGTCAGGAAACCAATCAATTTTTCTATGGAGTGCTTCAAGAAATCTAGGTTGATCCGTATACAGGTGTTGTCTGATGCACTACCACTCACAGGGGTACCAACTGTTATCGGATAAATCGGTAGGTGCGGACACTAACAGATCTCCCTAGATCCACTTGGATCTAGAACAAAACAGGAAAAGACATGACTCTTTCCCTAAGTTGTATTCATTGAATCTACTAATAAGAAGGAATGAGTGACATACCTTTATATTGCTTCTTTAGGTCTCTGTTGTTCACGCTTCGCTCCGGTGCTCTTGTGAAATCAGGTCCAAGACAGCACAAACCAACTGAAGTGAAGATAGCAAAGTACAATCAATATCAACCTATGCATATGATCAAGGAGTTATGCAATAAAATAAGAGTGATTTTATGGGAAAGGGACATGCCACTGTATTATATTAGATGAAAGTAGAAGATACAACTAGATCGCCTTGATGTCGCAAGCTTCCTTTCGGCGACCCTTGGTTCCAACACACACACTTGCTCTACATTTGCATGAAGAAGATCAAGTACAACTTGATAGACCAAATAGAGTCTTCAAGCTTATGTCCAAACATGGTTCTTCACAAAATTCTTTCACCAATTCTTCATTCAATCTTGCTTAACCTTTTCCATGAGAAACCTTTCAATATATACGAGAAGGAGAGATGGTTAAATGGATGAGGATGATCCCACTAAATCTGAGAAGTCAGTAGGATGCCAACCATGTGAATGCCAACTCATTTTCTAGAAGAATCCCTTCTAGAACCTTCGTGACCTCTTCTCTTTTCCAAGCTTTAAATAGGTTTGCACCCTGCCTATAGAGAAGACTACGAATAGTTTGCACCCTAAGTGTGGGTTTCCTGCGAGAATGAAGTATTTTCACACCCTATAACATAGGCAGCTTGCGGACTCATCTTAAAAATGTGTTTTTTTGGAAGAATATAGCAACCAATTTTCTCAGGCAAAAAGTCCTTGTGGGAGCCTGAATACATCACTTGTAGAGACATCACCAGAGTGACCAAAATAATGTGTAACAGAATGCCCCCCAAAGTATGAGGTTGGAACTTGTGACAACCGAAATACTTTGTAAAATGCGTGTGTGTGTCAGATACAAGGAGCGCACCTAATCTAAAACCTGTAAACAACCAAGCATCTACAGAATATAATACCAGTTCTGAGGTAGGCATTCCCATACTAAGATCAGAAGTGAATGGAATCATAAACATAGGTCATGGCCACTAATCATACACCGTGGATCCATGTCGTCAAAATGCTACATAGCCACCAGGAATACACTGTGGATATATGTGAGAGGACTTGAATAATGACATAGCCACGCGACATACAAAGTGGATCTATGTGCCAATACAAATCATACATCCTCCATTGCAGCCTAGATCAAAAAGATGAGACCCAGGGTCTTCAATCCTGTCACCTGAAAGTATGAATCTAGCCATGAGATTACATGTGCTGAAGTTGAACATGGTAGAAACCACTTTATTACTAGTCATTGATGAAAATCATTAACAAGTGCGAGGGAAATCACCATTGATGTCAGTGACTCCCAAGGTTTCGAAGTACAATCCGAACGAATGTGAATGGATGAGTTGAAGTCGAGCACTCTGCGGAATCTCTCGATCAGGGATCAATGATGTGAAACCCCTATCGAAAGAGAAGAGACCTACCATTAAGGCATGCAGGTTCCAAGGTACTAAATGATTTCTAAGTCTCATTTTCAGATAATGAATTGGAGTCAACAGAACAAGACTCATCACAGGAGGGCCTTGATGTATCCCCCATCAATGACACGAAATAAGAAACATATTTTGAGGGTGAAACAAAGTATGAATACAGGTTGAAACAGACACAGGGAAGGTCGACATAGTAAGAATGGACAACTGCAGATGGCCGACTCAATAGAGGGCTTGTGTGAACTTCTCTTGAACATATGAAAGACACGACCAAGGACTTGGCAACACTGACTCAAAGATGACCCAAGATATGACCTTGTAGCAAGTCGAATGAGAGACAAATGGATTTCCCAACCCAGATTCAAATGATGAATAGGGGGTGTCATGTTCAAGAGTGATGCTTACTGCCATTAATATGGATACGAAAACATATCCCTTTCCCAAAATTTCCCCGACCATTTTTGGCGAGTACCTCTTTATTTTTACACAAGCTTGAGGAGGATAACATATGCTTGTTGATGTAAGATCATCCTTCAGATAAGTACCTCAGAGTATATTTAATGAACCCTAGGAAGGAGTGGTTCAGTCCCATTGTGGGTCTTTCGATGTTTGTTTAATGATTCCAAGGATTAAAAACTCGGGGTTTTTTCATATTTTGAGAGTCTGAAAAACACTTAAATAGAACTCTCCCAGTTCCTTTTTCATAAAAGAGTTCGACAAGACCGAAAAAGTGATAAACTATCGCCCGTCGAACGTTTTCTTCAAATACTTTAACGAGCGTGAAAAGAACAAGATCGCCCAGTAAGCTTTTCATTTTTATGGAGTGTGAAAGGAGATTAAAGGATACTCCTTTACATTTGTTGTTTTTGTGTTACCATGACGAGTGTGAAAATATGAGAAAAAGTATACTTAGTTACGTTCTCATATATTTTCGAGCGCGAGAACGAACAAAGACTGAGATCGAGTTTTTTTCTAAAAAACCTCAAAAAGTAGTTGTACATGCGACAAAAAGAAAAAACACCCACACCCCCTCGTTCGGACTTCGAAGTTGCTATATCTGCAAAAAACCACACTCACAAGGCTATTAGGGTATTAGGTTTTATAAACAAAGCAATAAAAATAATATAAAAAATAGTAAAAAGTGAATAAATATGGATAAAAGGGACTTTTTACTATTTCATTATCACTTTGCCAAAAACTTGTCCAACATACCTCATTTTCCCCCAAATTTCTTTACTCGATTGTGGGAGGCAAAAGCGATCATTTGACAAATGGTTTCAGCCAACGAGGTAATCTCTTGATTCTCTAACTTTTCCATGGTTTATTTTTTGTTTTTATTGGCAATTTTTTGGGTTTTGAGTCCATTTTAGGGTCGGAACATGCGCCCAAGCATTCTCGCAGGTGGGCCATGTGGGACCTACGAGAATCTAAGATTCCTGCAGGTGGCCTTCAGGGCACCTGCGATAATCTCGCACTGTGAAAAAGGTCCACCTGCGTGGGCCGAAAAATGGATTTTAAAATGAGGTTTTGATCAATAAAAATTATGCAAGAGTTCAAAACAAGTTGTTGACTTCCCTCTCATGGCTCTTTTGCAGGTGTTTGACCATCACGATGTTGGAATGGAGAGAAAGAGAACATGAGGAGGAGGCTGCCATTGCCGGGAATGACCCGGGTACAGTCACTTCCCTCCGGGACTGTGGGCTCTTGAAATATTTTAGGATTTCGAGCATGAGAGCCCAACTCAGGTTGTTGGAATACCTGGTCCACATGTGGGACGTGGATCAATAGTTATTTCACATGGGAATCCAAACGTTGACACTAGATATCGAGGATATGTATTTTCTAATGGGGTTTTCATGGTGTGGATACCATGCTACTTTGACTGGAGTTAGAGGCGGCAGACTCCCTATGAGCAAGTATTGTCACCAATATTGTGTTCCCAAGGCAGAAAGAAGCAAGGGTAAGGTTGCCATTTGGGGGGTCCAAGATCTGAATCTACGGACCATCTTGTTTACTATTGCATGCATGGTTGGGAGCGTGGCTCCTCACATGGCTCCCCAGATCTATTTCCAATACGCCACAGAGTGCACAGAGCCTCGGGTCTTCAACTGGTCGGATGCAGTTCTTCGTAGTATGAAGACACAATTGATGAAGTGAAGAAAAGGTGACTTGAAGTAGTTTGGGTACGGGTCACTTTTGGTGTCATTCTTCCTCGAGAGGGTCCCACTGCTGCGACTACAGGTTGATTGGGGTTTACCAGCCCCATAGGATCCGAGGATGTTGAGTTGGTGTAACCTCATGGCTCAACACGTAGAAGGGCCTATAATCAAGTATAATGATTCATTTTTTCACTGGTTGAGGCCCCAGATACTGATGATCGATGACTACGCATATGTTGGTTTGGATTTCCGAGGGGGATCCGGATTTGGCCCTGCCTAAGGATGCTCAGTGGGGTGACTTAGGTAAGAAGTACACATTTTGTTCTGTTTAAATGTTTTTTCAAATTTTATCATATGAAATGTTTTTATGTTTATCCAAGAACTAATCAAAAAAATCTTTTTGTTGACACAAATGTGGGGCCATATCGACCTCCAGGAATGTCTCCCATTCAACGGCGAGGATAGGCAGCTCCAGTAGCAAGATGGGATGTCGAAGACTACGAGGCAGTGGAACAAAACTTGGAGGGGTTGACCATGGATGTCCCGGATATTGCTATTGGGGAGATCCCGAGACGTTACCAATGCCATATTGTGGGCGTGTTTGAGTCTCTCAGTCGACTGCTTCGTAGGGTAGCCCAAGCGGTTGTGTGTTATCGTGAGCGTCATTCGTGATGCTATTTTGTAGAAGCTATGGGCTTCGTATTTTGAGATTTTGATCCTTGGACATAAACTTTTTGTAAAAACTTTTGATCATTATATACATATATACGACTTCTACCAGCTTATTTTGTGTTGTGTTATACATGTGATGTGTGATTTGTTTATAAATGTCCCAAATTTCTGTCTAACACATAGTTGGCTAAGGCATCAATCAATGTATTTAGACATCTAGGAATGTGTTGATATTCAATATAATCAAAATAACGTTCCAAGAGGTGAATTCGTAAATATACACACGTAATAAAGTAGGACTTATTGGTCACACGACCGAGGCACACACCTCGCAGACTGATAAGTTCGTTTGTAGGGGCGTAAATTGCCCATGCAGCAGAAGCAAGGTTCTGAGTACTACGACTAGTGCCATCAGCGAAGCCAATGTGGGGTGGCGAAGACTCCGACATCTGGAAACCAAGCACAAGAAAGATAAGCGATCGAGGGAAAAGACCAAATAAYGAAAAAGAATACTAAAGTAACACACAAAAAATATGATATAATAAAATACAAGCACTCATGCACAGGTGATCTTAAGCATAGTACTTCTTTAAGTACAACCCATTTCTGGGTTCACTCAAAGGGATACCATTGTGGTCCACCAAATCGTAAGCTCCTTTCTCCAAAACTCGCCTGACGATATAAGGACCTCTCCACATAGCTTCAAATTTTTCGGCTCCTAGCATATCCCAATCTTGTTCATAAAGGAGAACTAGATCACCTTCATAGAAAATGCGTGGCTTGACATGTTTGTCGTATTGGGATTTGACGCGTTTCTTCTGGGCTTCTATAACTAAGGTGGTGTCGCGACGGGTTTCATCTAATTGCATGAGATACAATAGACGTTCTTCTTCGGCAGAAGTGTTTGGGAGAAGTTAGACGACGAGTTTTAGGGAGGGTATCTCACATTCAATCGGTAAGATGGCTTCTAGACCATAGACTAACTAGAATGGTGTAAACCCGGTAGCAGACTTAACAGATGTCCGGTAAGCCCACAATGTTGAAAACAACATCGTGTGCCAACTCGTTTTGTGAATTTCTATCATTCGTCGAAGCATGGTAATGAGGATTTTGTTTATTGCTTCAACTTGTTCGTTGGCTTGTGGGTAATAGGGTGTTGTGTTTTCATGGAAAAGACCCAACTTTTCAGTGAGTTCGGATATCATGAAGTTTCTAAAGTGGCTACCGTGGTCAGTAACAATAGCTTGAGGAACACCAAACCGAGCAATGATGTGATTGAATATGAATAATGCTGCAGTCTTTCCGGTATTGTCGAATGTTGGCATCGCCTCGGTCCATTTCGTAAAATAATCTACGGCTACAATAATGTATCCATGCCCCCTGACCGAGTGAGGGTGACATGTCATGAAATCGATACCCCATTTTGCAAAAGGACCAACGGAGACCATAGGGTGTAGAGGAGCAGGGTGTGATTTTATTTTATTATTGTAGGTTTGGCAAGCATGGAATTTTTGGACGACAATTATACAATCGTTGAATAAAGAAGGCCAAAAATACCCCACTCGTAAGATCTTCTGGGAAGTAGAATACCTAGACATGTGACCACCATAGGCTCCATAATGAAAGTCATTTAGGGATTTCTCGGCTTCGTCAAATGTGAGTCAGCGTCGAAAAACGGAGTCAATCCCACGATGATAAAGAGTATCACCGAGGATAATATACTAATGGGCTTGGTAGCGGATTCGACGGTGGTCAAAGCTAGACAAATTGGGCCATAAAGTATGGGTTTGGAGATATCTGATGATATCTCCATACCAAAGGTCATAGAAACTAATCAGGAAAAGGGATTCATCGGGTAATGAATCTGCTGCTACATTTTTTGTCTCAGATTAGGGAAGGTCGCATATCAACTCGGTAAACACCAAGGATTTCTTGGAATTAGTGCATTCGAATTCTATGTCAAACTCCTGGAGTATTACGATCCATTTGGAGTATCTTCCCCCTAGAAATTGGCGTGTAAGAATGTGTTGCATAGGGTTGCAGTTAGAAATTACCATAGTCTTGCGAGAAAGGATATAGTGTCGGTAACATTGAACAGCTTGGACAGCTACCAAGGCCAGTTTTTCAACATGTAAATACTTGGTTTCGGTAGTCGTGAGACTTCGACTCAAGTAATAGATGACATGTTTGTCATGAGAGTCATCCTCCTGGACGAGAACCATAACGATGGTATAGTCCGAGGCTATGAGGTAGAGGAAATAATCCCGACTGTAATTCGGTGGGAAGAGTAGTGGGGTACGGGTCAAAGACAGTTTCAAAGCATTGAAAGCTTTGTTGGTAGTGGCATCCCATAAGAACTCAGAACCTTTCTTGAGCAGTCACGTAAATCCAAGAGTTAGCTCAGCATAGTTCGGGATGAAATGACGGAGAAATTTTGCCTTCCCTTGCAAACTTTGTAACTGGCGAAGTGAGGAAGGAGGAGGAAGATTGAGAATCACCTCGACCTTCAAAGGATCCACCTGGATCCCTTGACATGAAACAATAAAGCCCAGAAGTCAACCAGATTCTATGCAAAAAACACATTTGTGGGGATTCAAGCGTATATGGTAAAACCGACATCGAAGGAAAATGGCACGGAGGTGTATTGGATGATCTACATGACACATGGAATGAGCGGGTAAGTCATCAAGATATGGCTGCACGATGTGCTTTATATCATGAAAGGCGTAAGACATAGCACGTTGAAAAGTTGCACCGCCATTCTTTAAACCGAATGGAATTTTCCAGTAGGCAAAAGTGCCCCAAGGACAAATAAAAGAAGTCTTGTGTTGGTCTGCGGGTACGATATTGATTTGATTATATCCGGAGAAACCATACATCAGAGAGAATATTTCACTTCCGGCACAATCGTCGATGATCTGGTCAACGAAGGGGGTAGGAAAGTTGTCTTTAGGACAAGCTTTGTTAATGTCCCTATAATCAATGCACACGTGGATTGTGCCTTGTTTCTTGTCAATCGAAACAAGATTGGAAACCTAGTCAGTTAGAGACATAGGGTAAATGAAGCCAGCTTTGAGAAGTTTCTCAACTTCAGGCTTGATAGCAGCTTCTTTACGTGGGTGGACCGGACGAAGTCATTGCCGGACAGGTTTAGTGCCTGGGTATGTCTTAATCTCATGTACCACAATGTTAGGGTCCATCCTCATCATTTCTTCATAGGTCCATGCGAAGATGTCATGAAATTCTTGGAAAAGAGACTTGTAGGTGACAACTTTGTCATGGGAACACGAAGCTCCGATATGCACATTTTCGACAACTCTAGGTTTTATGGATATGTCGAGGGGGATGGTGGGTGAGATATTACTTAATTTCCCTTCATATAACATATCTTGTGTAGACTCGGGAATGGTAGAAATGATGAAAATGGTCTATGGAGTCGAGATTCGTTGGTAACCCTCGATGGTGTGTTGTTCTAGAAAGAGGATAGAACGATGATGTCCATCGTCCCAAGGGGTATCTTCCATGGACATAATAGACATAATCATCTTGTCTGTAGGAAAAATGATGTGGAATGGATTTGGAGATAAATCACCAAGAGAGGGGGTAGAAGGGGTTGTCGATTGAATGGCTTGGTAATCGGATTCGACAGGAATCAAAGGTATTTCGTCGCCATAACGAAGATGATCGTCGGGGTTGGGTACCATCCACGGGTTGTAAGATGCATGGATTTCGTGAACAGAGGTGGAGATCATGTTGATCAAGGCGACGAATAGATGTGGAACATCGGGTGGTGGAATGGGGAAAGTAACCATCAAAGAGGAATCTTTAAGAAGACCCACACCGACGTTCTCATATCCAGGGGGGTTTTTGCAATGAAAGTTGCATTGCCGGTACGTGCATCAGAGTGAAAGAAGCCCAATTGGTTTATGGTAACTACTTTTCCTTGATGTGGGAAATGCACGACATGGAAAAGAGTGGACACAACTGCATGCATGGAATCGATCCAGCTATGGCCAAGTAGAAGGTTGTAATTGAGAGGAGCATCAAAGACCTCCACTTCAACATTGACCGTTTTTCCTTCTAACGTAATAGGAAACGAAGGGAGGACAACGTAAGGCTTAAAACTAGAGCCATTGAAGGCTTTGAGCGTGTTGTGGGATTCATTCAAAGGAGGAGAGTCGATGGCTTTCCAGCAGGTAATAGACATGACACACGTCGAGGCACCTTCATCAATAATTGTTCGACAAATGTTTTTGTCGAAGACAATAACTTGTATTTGGAATGTGAGTTGAGGGGGTAACCTTGGAATGTGATATTCCAAGTCAAAAGTTATTAAATTTGTATCCATAGGGTCGATTCCACCAATAGCTTTCAATAGTGCCTTTCATTGTATAGGACAACTCTGAAGTACTTCGGGGGCTGACATCGCGGATGGTGCTTGGGCCAGATCTTCGACAATACTGTAGTTATGGGCAACATGTGCATGAGGATTGAAAGTCGATTTTCGAATAACACCCTTTGGGGGAGGGAGAAGAACTGTATCTAGGCTTGGTCGTTCGAGATGAAGAGGACCATTAGTAGGTGGAGTCATGTGAGATGGTTGGACCAATGAAGGAGGTATTGCATCAACCTTCTCTTTGGAGGAAGAATAATCTTTGGCTCGAGTGGTAAGTGTGATGTCATTCTTCTTTGAATCACATGTACACATTAGTACATAGGCTGTATTGGAGGGGGAAGGTTGGTCATGAATGACTAATTGGGCCTATTGTTGAGAAGGGAAGGGTTTCAACAACACGGTCGGAGTGGGGAGTTTCAGGGTCCCTTGAAGGAACTTAGTAACCTTGGCTCGCCATGGACAATCCTTAGTGTAGTGATCATCACCAAAGATAAAACAAGGGTATCGGGGTTTGCACTTATCCCTATCATCAACAGGTGGTGTTTTGGTTTTCTCAGTTTGCGTATTATTTTTATCCTCCTTGTTCTTACCCTTTCCTTTTTTGGATTTATTTTTGCTGGTGGGGTAGGTTGAACAGAATTTACCTCAGAAGTCTTGTCGGTGGGAGAGGTAGGAGACGGAGCATTTTGAACATTAGAAGAAATGGATTTGGGGTCGTTGCTATAGGTTTGGACGGAATGAGGTTGGGTATGGAAAGTGCCAATCACACTATCAGCTGCGTGAGAAGCAACATAAGTAGTTGAAGTAGTGGAAGTAGAAGGACGAGGTGCGTCAGGGAGTAAGTTGTAAAGAGTACTCATTTGTGAGTAAATGAGGTCAAGGTATTGAGCACGACTGATTGCATGTTCTTTTGTGACAACTCCACCCATGGAGATGTCACGAGCGATGTCATTCATGAATGATTTCGTGAACCACTCTGCCAGCAACTGATCAGAAAGTTTAAGTTTGATGAGACGTCATCTCTGTCACCACTCATGAATGTGATCAAAGATATGAGTGGCTTTGGTTTGTTTGAAAGAACTCAAAATTTCAATTCTCATTTCATAACGGATCGATAACTGGTAGTGGGTGAGGAAAGCCATAGCGAGGATGTTGAAGTCAGTGAAGAAGCCTCATGGTAATTCTATATACCACTTCATGGCAGAACCTGTGAGGGTTCGCTGAAAAAGGCGTAAATGAATAGAGTCATCCATCAAGGAGTTGGATGAGCACCAGAGGTGAAAATTCATTACATGGTTGTTCGGGTCCTCTCCCAGTTTACCATCGAATTTAGGGATGTCGGATGGTAGTTTGGCCGGTATGGTGGGCCATTGAGGAGAGTGATGGATCAGATCATTTAAAATTCTTGATAGATTAGGGAGGTCTAGGGTGGCTAAGAAGGGTAATTGTCTATTCACATGTGGGTACTGGTGACTTTGGGGAGGGAGTCTCGTCGGTAGACCAGTGGGACCATAAGCGGTTTGCATATAATGCGAAGATCTAGGTAGATTCGGTTGTTGGTGTGGATGCAAGTAATTCATAGGGTTGTACCCTTGAACAGGGACATGGGGTTGAGTGTTTGAGCCCCAAATAGGATTGGACATGCCTGGATATGGTTGGCCTATACTAGGGGGTATGAAGGAGCTAGCTTGAGGTTGTTGCCCCCCAGTCGAGGGAGGATTATGTTGAATAAGATAATTCCAATACTGGGCCAAGGATGGAGGTATGTTTTGTCCATAGGGAGGGATCGGTGGGGGTTTCACTCCAATCGGGGGTTGCATCCCAACTGGGATTTGTCCTGCAAAAGGGGATTGGTTTTGGCCTCCTTGGTGAAATTGTCCACCTATAGGAATATGGTAATTAGGTGTGAAAGACGAGATGGTGCCACTAGGGTCAGTGCCTCCGATAGAGGATGGAAGAGGTCCTTTGAAAGGGGATCGAGGAAGTGTCGGAATGAAACCGGGAATGAGATGGTGCCCAGAAGGAGTAGAAACGCCAGGAGTCTTGGATGATATTTGTGTAGGAGAAGGAATAGAAACATTCACCGCATGATATCTGGGTGGAAGTGTTGGGGTGAATCTAGGTGAATCAGTGTGCCAATGGGGGTTTGGCTAGCTACTGTAATCCCAGTGTGAGGATTCGTAGTATCTGGGACCATTGTGTAATGGACCGTTTATAGAGGGATAGTCAATATGTGGTTAGCTGGCGGAGCGTCTGTACCAGGAAAATAATAGGAAATATTAAAAGGTATTGCGTCTGGATCGGATGTTTCGGGCAGCTCAGGTGTGACAATGATATCAACGCTTGCTCCTGAGACAAAGAGATCCCGTCTAAAAATGCTAGTAGTGCAAAAAGGATCTTGACCCTTAGGTCCTATGAAAGGTCTAGTTGGTAATCCAGAAGACTGCACAACTATATCTCCGGAAGAATTCACTCGAACAATACATCTCTCGAAGTTGAGAGGAAGTTGAAAGTCCTCTCAAGAATTGGTAATTCATAACCCTTCTAAAGAGTTAGTTCTTTCCACTTATGGAGTGGCAATGTCTTGGACTTCACTCTGTTGAGGAGAGCCCTCCGATGAGTTGGTAGGCAAGGGTTGAGAACCTTCCAAATCTTCTAGGGTTAGGCCTTGCATTCTATGTGAACGAGGTAGAGGGTCAATTGTGACTGAGTTAGAATTTTACGAAAGAAATTCTATGGCTAACTTGGGTAAACAAACAACACGCGCTAGTAAAATCTAGGAAGCAAACCCAAGCAAACAAGACCTTCCAATTCTGAAGTTACTAGTTGGTGATGAAATTCAACATCGTGACAACGAGACAAGAAGGGGATGGGTTGGGGTGGAAAAGTTACATTGATGACCTGCTTAACAGACTTACACCCTGGTGCAATCTCTCACACACAATCCTGGGTATACCCTCAAAGGAGCTTGAGTGAGTCTGGCCAACATCGATTCTAGGTACCATGAAGACTTACCCCTTCACAATAACCTTGTGTAAGACCCTAAGAATATAGGCTACTAAGGTTACCACCAACAACAATGATGCTTGGGGGAACAGTCGACAGTCTGATCCACACACAAGCGCAGGGTATTTATCCCGAAATCATCTTGAGAGGCTTCCACTCATCATTGTGGGTATACCTTCAAGTGAACCCCGTAATACGTGCAATCTCTACATTGATATCAACAAAGTAGGGTGAGTAACTCTGTTAGTCTCAATGTGACCTCAGGTTTGACCCTTGTGTGAGAAGGGCTTCCCAAAACAAAATGCTGCAAATGGAATTTGACACTCCTTATCACAAGATACTATTATGTGTTTTTTGCTTTGGAGAGTGTGTCTCACTGCCTATTCCAAAGCTCTATCCTAGCTAATGTTGGTGTAAAATATCCCTAGAAAAAAATACTAGTTGAATTTTAAAGTTTCGCAATATTATTAAAGGTTGTTGTTACACAAAAAGGAGACGGAAATGAAACCGATGTTGTGTGAGACTCTGACCCAACAATGCGTAAATAGGGATGAATGATATAAATTTTGTTCGATGAATCCTATTTACAGGAGGGAAAGAGGATTTTTCTAGAACAATGTGAACTACGATGTATGATATTCTCTGAAATGTAATATCAAACAATCATGAACAATGCAAATTCTCTATTCATTCTCTTTCTATACTTGAATGCCCATATTTTTTTAATAGAAGGTTGCTTAAAAAAAGAAAAAGTCTTTAATTTTTTTATTAGAAACCAAGAAACAAGGATGGAACTAAGAAAATGTAAGAAACCAACGAAAAAGAAATACACAACACACACCCAAATCGATCTTTCAATGAAGATAAAAAATAACAAACGGACAAGACCAGTCTCTTCAAATGAACATGGGTAACAATTTTCCAAGTAATAAGCAATTGAAAAGGAAAATCAATCTCAACTTTTAATCCAATCAAAGGCTCTTGACCAAACAAGCACTCAGATTTGAGAATCAGAGATTATACCCTTGTTAAGAAAAGGTCAAGAGGTAAAAATTCAGAAAAAATGATCAAGAAGAGATTTCGATTTCTGAAAACTAATCATTCACGAGATTTGAAGTCAAGAAACATTCAATCACTGGCCAGAGAAGCTCTTTCCAGACACACCAACCAATCTGGGCATCTGAAGACACAAAAGACTTAATCCAAAATTTTTACAAGTGAGTTCGCAGTCTGTTAGTGGGGTACAGTGCGAGAATCAAGGATTCTCGTAGGCTAGACATAGGCAGGTTTTGAGAAGTTCGCACTGAACTGAAAACTAGGGTGCGAACTTCAGTGATTCTCGCAGGCTACAGAGAGGTGCAGTGCAAGAAGGTTTGTAATCAAGCAAATTTTGGAAAAATGACAAAACTTTTCAGGGAACTTCTAGATCCAGGGAGTCTGTGAGGATCTCCTCAAGACTCAAAGATTGATTGGGAATGAAAAATGGTAGGTCAAGAGCAAATGGCCAGGTAAAAACCACCAAAATGGGTTGCATCCCCAGTGGAGTCACCAATTTTGTTATCGGATAAATCGATAGGTGTGGACACTAACAGATCTCCCTAGATCCACCTGGATCTAGAACAAAACAGGACAGGACATAACTCTTTCCCTAAGTTGTAGTCATTGAATCTACTAATAAGAAGGAATGAGTGGCATACCTTTATATCACTTCCTTAGGTCTCTGTTGTTCCCGCTTCACTTCGGTACTCTTGTGAAATCAGGTCCAAGACAATACAAACCAACCAAAGTGAAGATAACAAAGTACATTCAATGTCAACCTATGCATATGATCAAGGAGTTATGCAATAAAATAAGAGTGATTTTGTGGAAAAGGGACATGCCACTGTATTATATTAGATGAAAGTAGAAGATACAACCAGATTGCCTTGATGTCGCAATCTTCCTTTCGATGACCCTTGGTTCCAACACACACACTTGCTCTACATTTGCATGAAGAAGATCCAGTACAACTTGATAGACCAAATAGAGTCTTCAAGCTTTTGTCCAAACATGGATCTTCACACAATTCTTTCACCAATTCTTCATTCAATCTTGCTTAACCTTTTCCATGAGAAACCTTTCAATATATAGGAGAAGGAGATATGGTTAAATGGATGAGGATGATCCCACTAAATCTAAGAATTCAGTAGGATTCGAACCATGCGAATGCCAACTCATTTTCTAGAAGATTCCCTTCTAGAACCTTCGTGACCTCTTCTCTTTTCCAAGCTTTGAAACAGGTTCGCACCCTGCCTATAGAGCAGACTGTGAATAGTTCACACCCTAAGTGTGGGTTGCCTACAATAATGAAGGATTTTCGCACCCTATAACATAGGCAGCCTGCGAACTCATCTTAAAAATGTGTTTTTTTGGAAGAAGACAGCAGCCACTTTTATCAGGCAAAAAGTCCTTGTGGGAGCTTGAATACATCACTTGTAGAGACATCACCAGAGTGACCAAAATAATGTGTAACACCAACAGGGGTTACAAGTGTGGCCAACATAAGTGCACTTAAGTACCACTTGTATTTCCTACGTGTATGACTCCCCGACCACGGGTTTATGCATGTAACGATAGATATCTATATATTTAAGACGTCGGAATACATCTCTACTATGAAAAAAAATTAACCAACAAATTTTTGCCAAGGAAAGTGCTCTGATACCACTTGTAGTATTCTAGATATAAAATAGTATGCATAACATCAATATTTTAGCTAGAAATGGCAGAACAAAAATGATATAACCATAAAAATACTAGAATAATACCAGAATAACACCTGAAAGAGAACCTTGATTAATGATAGAAATGTTCACTTGCCTCTTCGAGGGGGAAACCTCTAGCAGAGCAGAGCTCTATTACAATAATATCCAGGACAAAACTTCTCATACCCTCTACTCCTATTTATACTAAATATGTCTATCCAAAAGAACAATCTAGAGGAATATCCTTCTAGAAGAAAAAGCTTCTATTAGGTCTTCTTACATTTGACTTATTCTTCCTTATTGCTAGGCCTTATTAATATTGGCCTTTATTACATGGAAATATATTATTCTACCTACATGAGGGGTTAGTGAGGTTAGGTCCCTAACAACACAGTACTATCACAACCAGGAGAAGGAGACATTGATCATCCGATTGCATTTGCAAGTAGGAAGTTGTCTATATCGGAAAACAAATATACCATTATAGAATAGGAAGGCTTGGCCATGGTTTATGCGCTCCAGAAGTTCAGACATTACTTACTTGGGTATCATTTCAATATGTATATAGATCATTCTGCATTAAAGTATTTAGTCAATAAGCCTGTCTTAGGAGGAATAATATGTAGATGGTTGTTACTATTTCAGGAATATGACTTTGATGTCATAGTAAAACCATGGAAGTTGAATGCAAGACCTAATCATTTCTCACGCATATTAATAGGAGAGGATGCAGGTAATTCAGATGATAATTTCCCAAATCCATAGTTTTTTTCCGTAAGGATGGTGGATGATTACTTTGCAAACATTGTGGAGTTTTTAAATATAGGTGTGACTCCCTCTGACATGACAATTGCGTAGAAGAAACATTTGGTAGTGAAAGAAACAAACTATCAGTTGATTTTTTAGAACTTGTATAAGTTAGGAGTAGATGGGATATTGAGGCATTGTGTATTGGAACATGAAAGGTCAGTTATACTGGAGGAATCAAACAATGGGATTGTTGGAGGATATTACACAGGCAAAGCAATGGCACGAAAAAATTTATTCACAGGGCTTTGGTGGCCTACACTGCACAAAGACATGAAGGAGTATTTTCAGTCATGCGACGTATGTCAAAGAGTGGGAAAACCATATCGTCTCGATGAAATTCCCATCAATCCACAAGTTACATTGCAATCCTTTGATAAGTGGGCAATTGACTTTGTAGGTACGATCAACCCACAAACAAGGAGATCATGAGTGAGATACATCATTACTATGGAAAAAGAGGCAAAAGAGGCAATCTACATAAATGTCGCAAAGATTAGTACTCACAAAAGTCATCTCAACTGCAAAAAGATGCAAAGAAGGCATGTAGATTAATTGTGAAACATTTCTTGTTAATCAATTTTTGCAAGATTGCACAGAGGCCCAGGAGAAATGCGCAAAATTTAACTATGATTGACTACTTATTCTTATTTCATTGGTCAGGTGGTAGGAGCCTACATTCTACCAGCGCATGCGTGTTTCAGGTCGCAATCCTTTGGATGCTAGATATGCCAACCTATGGAACTCCACCATACATAGACGACAAAATGACACCAACACCACTTTTTACACATATTTGTAGTTCATCACATAGGTAGTAGAGACTACATCATGGATTCTAGAGGAAGCATTTCTTTCCTACCAGAATGTCGTGCACTTCTGAGACGACATGCACCACCTATATGTGAAAGCCAAAAAGGATCCTGTGAGATGGGAGTTACCAACCAATTACCGATTGATAGTGGAAGAGATGCAGTCCATAATTAACTGGGAGGATGACTAGAAGAATCTAGCCGACAAGCCAGGGTCCTCCCAAGAGGACAAAGACCAAGGGAAAAGTGAGGAAGAGAAAGAGGAAGAGGATCAGACAAACAGAGAAGAAAATCACCCTGGCCAATCAAAAGTCCTGGAATTTGGCCTCAAAAGAAAAGATCAAGAGCCAAAAAAGACATGAGGAGCATGAAAGAAAGCTAAATAACAATGTTAGGCCCCCTTTTACATTTTGACCAATGCTGATATGGATCGCATTGGGTACTTGATCCGTGATTCCATCGAAGAAATTTGGGGGGAATATGCAACAAAGAAAGAGGAGCAACAAAAGAAGGTCTAGGATCAGTTGGGAGTCCTTCAACATCTTTTAGAAACAACATGTGTTGTGAAAGACCCCAAGACAGGGTATGACCCATTCACAAAACCAAGGAAAACACAAGCCAGTGCACATGAAGCTCTAATCTATCCCTCAGGGGAGCATCAAACTATATAGCTTGAGGTAGCCGCGTTGGAGTTGCCAAAGAGGGAATTGGAGGAACATATTGCGACATTAGGACAACTTAGTATCGTTGTCTCTAGATTACCCATCCGAAGGTTAGAGGAACTCCAAGCATAGTTGGTATAGGAGATCAGGTATCGAGGCGAAACTGCACACCGAGACTTGATCAAATTGAGGGATGAAAGTGCCCATATATAGACGTAGTATGATACGACCCTACAACAAAAGAAGGAGCTTGAAGGAAGAATGGAGGAAATTCTTAAGACACAAGAGAGCACAGAGGAGAGGTAAATTAAATCCCAAAAGGAGAAGGATGATGCAGATGCTATGGTACAAAAGATATGACACTGTCCAACAGTTATACAAACAAGTTCCCAAAGTCCCCCTGGTCATAGAGGCCACCATGGAGGAACAATTGTTTAAAATTGGGGAAGTTATGAAGAGATTCAGAGAGAAGATATAGGATTTGCATCTGCAAAACACTCCAGACACACCACCTGAGGTGCACAAGGGTAGATTGAGGACGAAAACACTAATAGTTTCCAGGATTAAGAAATTTGATGATGAATGGCACAAATTTGCAAGGAAAGTGCCAAAGTCTAGGAAGAAATCACGGGAGACCTAGAAATGAAAGTTGTAGAGGCCAAACTACGAGTAGTGCAAGAACATGCCAATGAGGCGGAAGGAAAGGCAACAATATTTCCATCGATTGAGTGAATGGAAACCATTTTGGCTCAATGACAGGCGTGTGTCGAAGTGGAGAGACTCAGGGACCAGTAGAAGGTCCTTCAATAGAGACTTGGACCCAGAAAAGAGGAAGC
>ML813260.1:129820-146431 GCA_009831015.1 Picea engelmannii | reverse complement strand
GAAAAATAAAGAAAATAATGAAGGAGAAGTGAATCTTGAGGCATAATTGATCAGTTCCTTAAGTGACCTAAGAATATCAAGGAAGAAAAACAAGTCTCTCAAAGAAGAGTTAAGTAAACTGAAGGAAGGCTTTCAAAACTCTAGAAAATGTTTTGAAGAATTTAGGCAGACTATCATAGATCTAAGGATTCAGTTGGAAGAAGCCAAAGTGATTGAAGAAAAAATCAAGAGACAACTAGAAGAAATGAAGAAAATACTAGAGAATATGGAAGCTAAAATAGTCTCACTAATAAGGAACTACAGAAGAAGGACATCCAACTAAATTTTGGTAGTAGCACCAAAATACTGGATGATTGCAATAAAAAACCATTCTATGACAAGTCTAGACTTGGATACAAAAAAAATAATATTGATGAGGGTTGAAGCTCTATGATGACAGGAAATAAAGTAGAGAAAATACGTTATGCATATACTATTAAGGGTTCCATCAAGAAAGAAGAATGCAAGCCTCTAAAGGAGGACATACATAAACCAAAAATAAAGAAGAATCAAGAAGAATATAGTGCACTAGAGGAACATGGAATCAACAACCAACAATGAAGAAGACCCAAGAAAAATATTGTGATTTCATAAGAACAACTCCAACTAGAAGACCACCCACACACAGGTACCAAAATAATTTTCTTGGCTTGTGTTATTCTTGCAATAATTTTTGGCATAAAGCCATAAATTGTAGAGCCGATGCAAAGGGTATAAACATCTGGAACATAAGTAACTATGAAAATCCCAAGAATCATTATGAAGGAAATTACCCCAGATATCCTCGTGAGGTATTTGACATAAAGAGATTGACATAAATTGTAACAATTTGTGTGCTCTGGGTTATGAAATTGAATGCTACAAATGTAACAATTTTGGACACATAGTCAGAAATTGCATAAGTGATTTGATACTTTCTGTTATCACATAAGGTTGTCAAGGACTGTAGGTGTGTGTTGATATACCGAAGTATGTGTCCTTGCCCTTTTTTTCTCTCTTTCGTAGGCCATGTCTTTAGTTTTTCCCTGCCAAAGATGTTTTTTGTTTTCCCTTTCTGTTTGAGCACTCATCTCCTTTGCCTCTGTCACTGATCCTTATGTCTTCCCAAGCCCCCAACCAGTCGTCTAAGTCTTCATTATCATAGGCCGCAACACTCAGAGCGATCCGTTCCAGACTCCAATCAAGAAAACAGGCGAGTTCAACTTCCAACATCTGGGGTTCCAGGAGGAGTTCAAATCGGTGGTTTGCAGGTGTTCAGAATCTGAAAGTTGCTCGAAGTTTAGCACTGGGGGTAAAGCCTGAGATCAAAGGTTGAGAAAAGTTTTGATCTGGTCCGTAGATATCATTGGGAGAGATAAACGATGGAAAATAATCGCGGGGATGGA
Source organism: Picea engelmannii (assembly GCA_009831015.1). Taxonomy (NCBI): domain Eukaryota; kingdom Viridiplantae; phylum Streptophyta; class Pinopsida; order Pinales; family Pinaceae; genus Picea; species Picea engelmannii. Next base: position 145,007 of record ML813260.1, on the reverse strand, counting down.
TATTTCGAAGTGTTCTTAAAGTTGTTTGACAAATATCGCAAAGTCTCGATTCACGAAGAGGAGATTTGGACCATCAGATTGCAGAAGACCGTGGGTCATTGATCTGATGTTGGAAAAGTTCAAAGAATCGGGAATCGAAAGGGGGAAGGTAAGCTAACTTTCAACTTCGTGAGATGTGAAGTCCTGAAACACTCGGAAGTTGGGCCCCAGGTCATAGCGGAGGTCACATCATAGGGGTCCACAAGAAGGGAGCTAGCACTTGCTAGGCTCCAGTTCGGGAGTTCGGAAATCGGGAGAATAGGAAGAGGCTCGCATTAAAGCACCCGAAACGTGAGGTCGCGAAACACCTTTGGGGTAAGCGCCAGGTCATGGCCTGAGGTTGCATGCAAGAAAGTGCAGTGGAAAGAACTGGTGTCCGAATCTTTGGAAGTGCGAAGGTGGGTGAAAATTTCATGAGTTCTGCACCAAAGGCCGAAAGGCCAATGTTAGTTGCAGAAGGAGAACATCACGGTTTCTAGGTGCCAGATTGACTTGAAGAGCCACCAATGCCCCATGGAAGCTCCCCAAGCGTTCAAACCTCATTTGTATCCTGATGAAAGTAGTTGATGAAAGCGAGGATGGTGGTTGAAACCTCCTTTCCCCCCATAAATGGAAAGCATGGAAGTACTGGCGTTGGAGGAAAACTGACAGCCCAAAGTTCCCCTGTGGATGAATCTCCATGCAAAGCCCATACTGAGCTAGGCTCGCATCTGACAGAAGAAATGTATGCTCAGTCTGACAGAGAATATGCAGACGAAAATCCTTGAATGCAAGGGTCCGATCATGCTCCTGGTAGTTGTAGACAGTTCTGAGTATAAATAAGTAGTTTTGATATTTTGTTAAGGTCGTCAACTGGTTGAGCATAGCTCCCTATTTTGTAATGTTTTGATGCTAGAACTGTTCTCTGGTTATGTATCAAATTTGAGACTTTCATGTTAATAGAAGTCAACTTCTTTTCATCTCTCTATAAAAACTGTGCTACAACACTCGAGCATGGAGGATCCAGTCGACTGTTGTTATGCTGTTGTAATGTAGGTTTAATTACAATGGTATCGTGACCGGTTTTAGTCAGCTCCCTTATTATCTTTTTCCTTCTTACACTGAATGTATCGGGCATGGAGGGTCCAGTCGAGTAGTTGTAGCTGCATGGTGATGTAGGTTTGATCATTGTGTTGTTGTGATAGTGTTGTTTGGACATATTTCAGTGTCTGAAGCTTGAGCTTAAGAGTGATCTCGAGTCTGATTTTTTCTTCTCCAAACTGCTTGAAGGCTTGATTCGCATAATAGTCTTGCTCACATTTCTCTCTAAGTCTTCCCTCTGCTCACACTTAAAATCAATTCACTGACTGAAGTTAATGTGGCCCTCACTTCCTTGTGCATTTCTTGTCCAGTTTTGTGTTGAACATCATTCATATTTTGATTTTTGTCCATTGACCTCCACTAATATAAAACCAACATCCACCAAAATCTCTGATCGATACTGGGCTTATCCTCCCATAATCTGAGGGTGACTCTTAGTGCTAACATTCTTGGTGCTGTTGTTGGGGAATTAATTGAATACATTTCCCTGGGATAGAATGACAAAGAAGTTATGATTCTGAAAGTGCATCAGATATCATTACCATTGAAGATTGCAACTTGCACCTGGTGACTCCATTATTTCAGTTGTGTCTCCTAAAATAAGACACGCGAGGTCTACTCTAAAGCTGTCTCTAGCTACACCTGAAGTTGACCCAGAGAAGATTATCAAGAAAGGAAATCTTTCTTGAGAAGGCTTTAGCTGTTGTCCCAGATTGAAAAGTTCCTTGGGAGAACGACAACGATCAGATCTAGTCTTTAATGGTGAACAAAGACCATACACTTTCAGACTGCATATCATTCACCTCGTGACTCCATGTTTAAAGAATCCAGTGGCGACTCCATAGTTTTAAGAAGTCATATTTTCATATGGAAGCCATTTTGGCTTGCAAGTTTTCTTCTTTTAATTTCTCTGTTGTTCCTGGTTTTCCAAATATTGTTTCTTCTATCGATGAGTTGGGTGATTTTTTGCCTATATTTAGAGAACGTAAAGATGAAAACCCTATCAAGAATCTCTGTGAGTTTCATGAACTCATGCATCAGTGGGAGATACATCATGAGGATGTGTTATTAAATATGTTCATGTACTCATTAGTGGGAGATGCTTGTGAGTGGTATCACTCCTTGCCCCTTGCTAGCATCTCCTCCTTGGAACAGTTTCATGCCGCTTTAAATGCTCACTATCAAAGGTATTATTCCTCTGAGTTAATCTCTCATAACTCTTGTGAGGAGTATAGAGATGGAGTTCGAGACATAGTTCATTCTTGTAAAAGCTGTGAGGATGAAGCACATTCCCCAAAGGAGCTAATGGAGATGATATGATCACTTTCTATGAGAATAGAGGAATTGAAGGAAGAGTTTTTTTGCTTCTCTTATAAAGGAAATGCAGAGGATATTCCTGCCCTGGAAACTGATGTTTTTGGCAGTCATGCCTATGATAAATAAGTTGTTTCAAATACTGACCAAGAACAAGAAAATTTGGATGAATATCCCAACGAAGATAACGAAGAGAAGAGATTTTCCATGGTTCTTGTTTATGATGAGTATGAATCTGATCCTTGGGAGAGACATGGAGGAGAAAAGGAGGAGCTAAATGTGTAGTTTATCTCCTATCCAAAGCCTGTAAGTGAGAAAATATCACCTGGGATTAGCCAACATGCATCTGTCCTCCACCCACCTGTATACTCTGAGAACATCGAATGATGGGTGAGCAATAATGAAGTACATGAGGTCATTTCTTACCGGTTGATCTTTCCTGATTATAATTTTTTTGACCTTGTGGGGTTGTATATAGAGATGTGTTTTCCACAAGCATTGGAGCGTGCAAAATTATTCATTTTTTCATCACTTGGGGGTATTGTTAGCATTCCAAGACATGTTTTCTTTATGATGTCATACTTATTTTACCTTTTGTGGATCATTTGCAGTAAAGGGAAGAATTACATTACCAAGCAGTCTGGGTGGTTATGGTGGAAGTTTGCTTTCACCTAGCGCATTGTAAAAATTAGTTAGCCTAGGATTGTACATAAATAAGCTCCTTCTGGAGCCCATGTCTATGTTTTCATTTTTTGAGTAGAGTAGTGTACATATTTCCCTGTTTTCTTCAGCGAAAGTTTTGAGCTAGACTCCACAGCCCAACAGCTAAGGCACTGGAACTGCGTTTTCTTGGCAGCTCTCAGAGAGCATGCCATCCCATGTGGAGCCAAATGTTATCACATAAGGTTGTCAAGGGCCGTAGGTGTGTGTCTATATACCCGATTTTGTGTTCTTGCCCTGTTTTTCTCTCTTTCACAGGCCATGTCTTTAGTTTTTCCCTGGCAAAGCTATTTTTTGTTTTCCCTTTCTGTTTGAGCACTCGTCTCCTTTGCCTTTGTCACTGATCCTTATGTCTTCCCAAGCCCCCAACCAGTCGTATAAGTCTTAATTATCACAGGCCACAACACTCAGAGCAATCTGTTCCAGACTCGAATCAAGCAAACAGGTGAGTTCATCTTCCAAAGGCCAGGATTCCAGGAGGAGTTTAGAACGACGGTTCGTGGGTGTTCGGAATCTGAAAGTTGCTCGAAGTTTAGAGCCAGGGTTAAAGCCTGAGATCAAAGGTCGAGAAATTTTTTGATCTGGGCCGTAGATCTCAATGGTAGAGATCAACAATGGAAAATAATCGCGGGGATCGGGAGTTCGAAGCATTGTTAAAGTTTTTCAATAAAGATCATGAAGTCCCGGTTCGCAAGAGGAGATCTGGACCATTAGATTGCAGAAGGTCGTGGGTCATTGATCTGATGCCGAAAAATTTTAGATAATAGAGAATCAATAGAGGGAAGGTAAGCTAACTTCCGACTTCGCGAGACATGAAGTCCCAAAAAACTTGGAAGTTGGGCCCCAGGTCATAGCGGAGGTCACATCAGAGGGGTCCATAGGAAGGGAGCTAGCGCTCGCTAGGCTCCAGTTTTGGATTTCGGAAATCAGGAGAATATGAAGAGGCTCGCATTAAAGAACCTAAAACACGAGGTCGCGAAGATCCTTTGGGGTAAGTTCTAGGTCATGGCCCAAGGTCGCATGTAGGAAAGTGTAGTGGAAAGAACTAACACCCAAAGCTTTGGAAGCATGAAGGTGGGTGCAAATTTCATGAGTTATACGCCAAAGGCTGAAAAGCCGGTGTTAGTTGTGGAAGGATACCATCACAGTTTCTAGGTGATGGATTGACTCGAAGAGCCCCCAACATCCCATGGAAGCTCCCTGAGCATTCAAACCTCGTATTGATCCCGATGAAAGTAGTTAATGAAAGCGAGGATGGTGGTTGAAACCTCATTTCACCCCATAAATGGAAAGCATGGAAGTACTAGCCTTGGAGGCAAACTGATAGCTCAAAGTTCCCCTGTGGATGGATCTCCTTTCAAAGCCCATATCAAGCTGGGCTCACGTATGGCAGAAGAAATGTATGTTTAGAATGAGAGAGAAGGCGCATATGGAAAGCCTTGAATGCAGGGGCCCAATCGTGCTCCTGGTAGTTGTAGATAGTTCTGAGTATAAAAAAGTAGTTTTGATATTTTGTTAAGGTCATCAACTGGTTGAGAAGAGCTCCCTATTTTGTAATGTTTTGATGCTAGAACTATTCTCTGGTTATGTATTAAATTTGAGACTTTCATGTTAATAGAAGTCAACTTCTTTTCATCTCTCTGTAGAAATTGTGCTAAAACACTTGGGCATGTAGGATCTAGTCGAGGGTTTTTATGTTGTTGTAATGTAGGTTTTATTACAGTGGTATCGTGACCAGTTTTAGTCAGCTCCCTTGTTATATTTTCCCCTCTTACACTGAATGGATTGGTCATGGAGGGTCGATTCGAGTTGTTGTAGTTTCATGGTGATGTAGGTTTGATCATTGTGTTGTTGTGACTGTGTTGTTTGGACATATTTCAGTGTTTGAAGCTTGAGCTTAAGAGTGATCTCGAGTCTGAGTTTTTGTTCTCCAAACTGCTTGAAGGCCTAATGCCCATAACAGTCTTGTTCACATTTATCACTAAGTATTCCCTCTTCTCACACTTAAACTCAATTTACTGATTGAAGTTAATGTGGCCCTCACTTCCTTGTGCATTTCTTGTCCAGTTATGTGTTGACCATCATTCATATTTTGAGTTTTGTCCATTGACCTCCACTCATATAAAACCAACATACACAAAAAATGTTGATGGGTACTGGGATATTCCTCCCGCAATATGAGGGTGACTCTTAGTGCTAACACTTTCTTCAAGGGAAACTAGGCATGTTCCTTTTATTGGTATAGGGCAACAACAAAGAACTTGGAAAATGAAGCAAGGATATTTGAAGGTTGAGGAATGTGGGTTTTCCTTACAAACCAAAAATAGAAGAAGCCATTGGTATATTGACAATGCATTCTTAAAGCATATGAATGGAGATACAAATAGATTTGTAACACTAAAGAAAGAAAAAGAGGGCTCTGCCACGTTTGGAAATGATAACTCAACAAAAATTATAGGAAAATGCACAGTAAGTCTTGGAAACAAAGATGTTGTGGCAGAAAATGTCCTACTCATTGAAATTGTGAAGCATAATTTGATAAGTGTGAGACAAATGTGTGATCAAGGAAACACACTTATATTAAATTCAAAATAATGTGGAATAAGGGAAGAAGGATTAGGCAAGCTAGTGGAAACAATGACAAGGACTCCAAAAAACATATACATCTTGAAAGAGATCGAAGAAGAAAGATGTTTTTTTGGGAAAAGAAGATGAAAGTTGGATTTGGAATAGGAGAATGGGCCATACACACTTTGATAATCTTGTCAAGATCAACAAGAAGAAAATTGTAAGAGAAATTCCAAAAATTACAAAGCCAACAAATACTATGTGCAAGCATTGTCATTATGGAAAACAAAGAAAGTTGAATTCAAGACAAAAGAATACTCTACGACAAAACCATTAGAGATTGTACACACTGATTTATGTAGGACCAAAAGAACAAAAGGGATGGATGGTGAACAATACTTCATGCTACTCATTGATGAGTACACTAGAATGACTTGGGTTTTCTTCCTCAAGAAAAAAATCATAAACTTTTGAATGTTTCAAGGTATTCAAGGAACTAGTTGAAAATGAAATTGATTTGAAAATAAAATTCTTAAGATTAGATAATGGAGGTGAGTTTACTTCAAATATATTCACGGATTTATGTGAAGAACATGGAATAAAAAAGACAATTCTCAACAAAATGGAGTTATTGAAAGGAAAAACAACTAGAACACCTCAACAAAATGGAGTTATTGAAAGGAAAAACAACTAGAACACCTCAACAAAATGGAGTTACTGAAAGGAAAAAAAAAGCAATACAAGAAATGGCCAGAACCATGTTGAATGACTTCAAGCTAAGTGATATATTTTGGGGATAAGCGGTGCATACAACCGTTCATATATTAAATATAGGATTGATCAAAAGTAATATTGATAATGCTCCATATGAGTTATGGAAAGGAAGACCGGCCAATGTCAATCACTTTAGCTTGTTTGGAAGCAAGTGTTACATAAAAAGGGAAGACAAGAAGATTGGAAAATTTGATTCCTGGGTGGACGAAGGAAAATTTGTTGGGTACTCATGCAAAAGAAAAGCATGTAAGTGATGAAATATACGACTCAACAATATAGTGGAAATCATAAATGTAAAATTTGATGAACAGACTTGCTGAAGACCAGGAAGGAAAGAAGAAATTCAAACATATTTGAAGAATAGGAAAATCAAGAACTAAAGCAAGAAGAAGAGGAGGAAGAAGAAGAACAACAAGAAGAGAAGAAACTAGAAGTAGAACAACAAGAAAATAACCAATAATATTTCTAGACACCTTCTATGACACTTAATTGTTAGGTTTAGAAGAAAATACACCAGAACAAATCATTGGAGATATAAGTACCAGAGTAGAAACCAAAAGAAGAAGGCAAGCACGAACACCTAAACAAGGACATTTTTCACTATTTTCCACAATTGAACCAAGTAACTTTGAGGAAGCTAGAAATGATGAACATTGGATCAAGGCTATGGAATAATAACTAAATCAAATAGAGAAGAATGAGACATGGGAACTAGTTCCAAGACCAAAGGACAAATATGTGATTGGGACAAAATGGGTCTTCAAAAACAAATTGAATGAAGATGGACATGCAACCATAAACAAAGAAAGACTAGTGTGCAAGGGATATGCTCAAGTTGAAGGAAAGTTTTTTGAAGAAACCTTTGCTCCCATGGATAGAATGCAAGCAATCAGAATGTTCTTGGATTATGCATGCTCCAAAAGGATCAAAGTGTATCAGATGGATGTAAAATCAACTTTTCTAAATGGATAATTAGAAGAAGAAGTATACATAGAATAACCAAAAGGGTTTCTACTATTAGAAAATGAAGACTATGTTTGGAGATTGAAGAAAGATCTCTATGGACTTAAGCAAGCTTTGAGAGCTTGGTACTCAAGATTGGACAAGTACTTACAACAACAAGAATTCATAAGGGGAAATGAATATAGAAACCTCTACATAAAAGTGGATCAAGGCAGTATGATTATTATTGAAGTGTATGTTGATGACATCATCTTTGGAAGTGATGATGATAGATTGAGTCAAAAGTTTGCTAAGGATATGCATATTGAATTTTAAATGTCCACACTTGGGGACTTGAATTTCATCTTGGGACACCATATATCTCATCTAGATGAAATAATTTTCATTTCCCAAACCAAGTACATGAAGGAAATGTTAAATAAGTTCAAAATGGAAGTCTGTAAACCTATGAGTAATCCTATGGTTACCGGTTGCAAGTTGAGAAAAGATGATGAATCTAAAGAAGTGGATCAAAGAATATACAAATCAATGATTGGTAGTCTACTCTATGTGAAAAATTCAAGACCATATGTAATGCAAGAAGTTGGATAGGTCACAAGGTTTCAAGTGACACCAAAGGAAACCCATGTTCTAGTAGTGAGAAGGATCTTCATTTATCTTAAAGGAACACAAATTTTGGGCTATCATATTTGAAAGGAAATGAGTTATCTATGGTTTCCTACATGGATGCTTATTTGGAAGAATTATTGATGACAAAATAAGTTCAAGTGGAACAACTTTCTACTTAGGTGATTGCTTAGTCCTGGTTGAGAAACAAGCAATCTTCAGTATCTGTATCCACAACATAAGGAAAATATATCGCATAAGTAACATGTTGTACTTAGATTCTATAGATGAAGAAAACCATACAAGACATACTAGTGATATATGATGAGCCTATTCTAATACTCTGTGACAACACTAGTGCTATAAGCATTTTCAAGAATCCAGTGATGCATTCGAAGACCAAACATATTCCTATTAAGTTCCACTTTCTGCGGGAACAAGTCATAGAAAATAATATCAAGTTGGATTAGATTGGGACAAAATAATAGATTGGAAACATATTCACAAAACCTCTTGCCAGGGAGACCTTTGAGTATCTTCAATAAAAACTAGGAGCAATTTCTTCTCTAAATTGATTTCCATAATCTTCTGCAAGAAAAAAGGGGAATACTGTTAGGAGGAGTTACCCTTTTACATTGATGTCAAAGGGGGAGAGAAAACCAATAAAAATAGAAGCATGAAGATAGGGGTAGTCAACATGAATACAAGAGGATAGTACAATAATTGGGATTAGAGCATGAAGACAAGGGGGAGCACGAATTTTTTACTAAGTTGACATCAATGCCAAAGGGGGATATTGTTGGAAAACTTGTTTTCATTGATGTCAAACTTAGAAGAATCCATAAAGAAAATCATATAATCCACTAAAAGTGATGGAAATGTGTCCACTTAAAGAATATTTAAAGATCCTTGAAGGATCCTTGACATAAGTGTATATAACTCCAAAGTGATCCCTTTATGGTGTAGCTTTTAATCATGGCCCTCATAGAATGAGATAACATGTGGTTGTTTCCACATGCCCACTTTGAGTTGTACACAAATAGAGACTTGAAGAAGCTAAGTGAATAATCCTCTAAATCCAAGTGAAGAAGCCCCTAAATATAATAGAACAAGCCCCTAAAGTAAATTAAAGAATCCCCTAAGGTTGACCATCCTTAAGGAAGAGGTGCGACCCAAAAGTTGTGACCCTTGGTCGCACCCCCTCATGTGGAGAAGACTCAAGTAAATAAGAGGAACCTAATTTGGAATTTTCATCACACCAATTTGACATAGCCAAGAAAGATGAGATAATTTCCAAGGGAATATGAAGTGAAGAAGGGAAAATTTTCAAGGGAAGATGAAGTTTTGTGATGATTTGTTCTAGGGTTTTCTTTGAAGGCGATCTTGGAATTTTCAATATAAAGGTTTGGATTTATATTTAGTGGAAGTTGAGGTTTTTACAACTAGGGTTTTCTTCTTAAAAATGAACCATTGTGCCATTTTCACTATAATGTTTTTTGGGGATGATTAAAGGAGAGAAACTTGGAGGAATTTCATAGAATAGATTGAAGAATATTGAGTACTAGTTTTAGATCCCGATTCATTATAGGTACAAAGTTATACTTGTTGGAAGTTAGGGTTTGTGACTAATGTAGAAACTAGTCCCAAATAGGTGTTCGAGATAAAACAATTATATCTGAAGTTTGGTAGGTCCAAATTGAATTCCACTTGTTGAATTAGAAGGATAAAATATCCTAATATCAAAGGTCCAAGTTTCAGAATCATAAACGAAAAATTGAGCTCATGGTCAATCTTACAATTTTGCATATTTGAGGTACAGTTATGAGTAGTTTTGTATGTAGATTTAAGAAGTGATTTTTGGATTGTATTTGAAGGTTGATTTGATCCTGTATCATCATTTAAAATATTCCAAGGGGATTGGTTTATCCTGTCAATAGGTGCTGGAAAACGTAGGAAGTGGGTGCTTCCTTCAAGTTGGTGCTTGTAAAATCTTGAAACTACTTAAGAAAAGTTTATGTGGTTTTCTCCAAGTTGGGTTTCCATGTAAAAATCTGTGTCCAATGTGTATGCGCTTATGTGATGATGAATGACATGATTAATTTTTAATGTTTATGTAGTTCTTGAAGGTTAATGTTTTTTAAATAACTTTATATTGATTTACCCCCCCTCAATATTCTTGAATATTCTAACATCTAGGATGACAAAAAAATTCACCCAAAAATTGATAAACGTATGAGGAGGTTACAAGTCCAAATGAAACACATAGAAAATGAAGAGTCTCGAAAGGGGAATGGTTGTAACTATTCGAGACAAAGAAGAAATGAAGAGTCCAAGATAACAATGGTTCAAAGGGGTAGTAATTGAAACTATTGTAAATATAATTTCACCCCAGCTAAGAGAAGGGGGGCTGGATAACACATAATTGGGTCTTGTATAACTCTTTATCAAGCTTGGGGAAATATTTGAAGGCTCTTGGCTTTTTCTTGTATCTCATTTGGATGAAATTTGTATAAAGAATGAATATAAGGGAAAGCTAATTCAAGGTCTATTCCATTCCAGGGAAAATTTTAAGGATCCATATTTTTCTTAAAGCATAGAAACCTTGGCGAATATTACGAATACTTAAAATGCTAACCATAAAATGTTTGGTGATTTTTTTTTCAAATATTCAAGTCTCTAAGGATTTTATATACTTTATAGAAAGTTTGGGTGATTTTTAGACGAAAATTGTTTTATCTTATAGAATTTGGGAAAATCACTTTAGAAAAAAATGGAAATTGGCAAACAATTTTTGGAAAACAAAACATGCAAAACTATCCCATGAGATAAATTTAGCCCCTAATATTTTCCCTAATTCATTCAATAGTGCATTGTTGTTTTATTTCTTTCTATAGATGTTAACAATTTGTCACTACTTTCAATTGTCGTTGTAGGAAAGATTTGTGAATGGATTATGATCTCAATTATAGGGACATAGTGATTTTCATCTATATCCATATGGGTATTCTAGTATAGTTTCTTATTGAGAAATATGAACTATTTATGTTTCCATAAGAAAAATTGTATTCCTACAATTGAATTTTGTTACTATTAGAATATGATTGCATTTGCATAGTATATTAGGATTGCATTTACGATTTAGTCCAATTTAAATGAACAAGTCTCTCTTTGAAGAGAAATCTATTTAGTTAAAATCAACTGGGCCCACATTCCATTAGGACCTACCATCAAACAATTCTCCCTCACTCATTGACAGACCATTTTGACCCATCAACAGAAATGGTGCTAGAAGGAGGGTAGATGACAAGTTGATCGTATGGATTCTTTCATGTTAATTATTTTTAATTATTAATGGCTCCTTCCCAAACCCCTATATAGATATCTTTTTCTAGTTCCGTGTCTTATATCACTCCTAGAAAGATAGTGTTGACGGGTCCGAATGGCATGTCAAGCATATAAGGGAAAATGCTCGATGACAGGTCCCAATTAGGCCTACTTTCATTTGGTGTAGTGTTTACTACGATTTGATGGGCCTCGCTTCCTCTCATAATTAAAAGAAATAAGAGGGGAAAGATAACAGACTACCCCCCAAAGAGTCCTATTTAATCCTAAGACTAATAAAACTAAAAACAAACTAATCTAATCCTAACTAATCCTAATTTATCCCGCGATAAAAACTAAAAGATAAGTATAGCGAAAGATAATATCCAGACAACATAAATAGTTTATGACAACCCACACATGTTAGCACAATAATATTATAGAAATCATCTCAAATAGTTGAAGAAGATAACTATAACATCATCCCTACACTCATAATAAATCACAACAACATAAGGATTCTAAATACTAAGCACAAAAATAGTTCACATGATCAATACCCAGAAAACTTAAAGCACAAATACAAGTGTAGACTAGTCCCACAAGCATTTGCTAACAATCAAGACTTCAAAATGTCTTGTTCTCTTTATTACTCATAAATAATAGTAGCATCTTTTGTTACAAAGGGAAAAAGACAAATCTCTATGCTATGAGTTCTCTTTTTTAAGACTAGAGAGAGTCCCCCTGTTCTCATGGCTGCTCGTTTTCATTGCTTTTTATTTTTTTTCTCACATTTTTAAAATTGGCATGTGAGCCTTACAAAGAGAAGCTGTAAAAACTCACGAGTGATCATTTTTTCCCTAAGGTAGTTTACAAATGATATTCATTAAAAAAACAATCATTGACTTGGTCCATTGGCGTTATCTTCTGTTCCCCAAATGTTTCTGAGTGTTTTTGGATTTGGCCTGCTGAAAAATATCAATTTGTCTTATTATCCTCTATCTCAGATTTTTGTTCAACTATTTTTGGCTCGATTTCGTTGTCTATATCTCAAGATATGATTATTTTAAGTCTGCCTGGCCGATTCTTCATCCGAATTCGGGTTCCACCCGTGTTTTGAAATTTTGGACATTTTCTACTCTCAATATGATATCACTTTATATCCCAACCTGTTCTTTTCTCCTATATCTTACCATTGATCCCTCCTAGACTTGATTTCATCTCTCGTAGCTCCAGATGTGGATGTTTGAAGTTGGTATGGGAAATCTTCCCCCAAATTTGTGGTCTGCTATTTTTTGCATTGTTTGATGTATTTTGTCTGTTGTTTGGCCTAGATACCTATACCAATGCATTCTTCCATCTGATACCTTTCCAATGAGGAATAGCGGGCCTCATTCTGACACCTGTAGAAAAAATTATGGTCATTTAAAACTCGTCACTCAACAACCATTGATCAAGCCCACAGGTTAATTTGGACCATTGATTCTTGAGCCTGCAAAAGAAAAATTCCACTTGCATAAGAGATCCACACTTAGACACGAAATGACTTATACCTTATGAATAGTTGGAATAGAACCTAGGCGGCATGGGACCCATGACTTGTAGCATAATTTTCTCTAATTTTCCCTTTTTATTTTTTTCACTTTTTAGACATTAGGAAAATAATTAAAAATAAAATAAATCAAAAAATGAAATTAAAATAAAAAATAAAAAAGTTATTTACATTATTTTACATTTATTTACAATTATTAACAAAATTAACAAAAACTAATTACCCTAATATTATGTAAAAAATTAAATAAAAATAAACTAATTACCCTCCATTAACGAAAATAAAAACTACCAAGGTTAAAACCAATAAAATAATAACAATGATCCTACCCTCCGTTGGATTTGAATTCGTGACCTTTGAGTAAGAAACATACTTCTTAACCATTAGGCCCATTCATTTTTCTTGTTTATGTATTCTACGAGAAACTATTAATATGTAAAAATACAAAAATGGAATTAAATAAAAAAACATTAATTAATAAATAAAAATAAATTAAAAAAAAATAATATATACAAAAGAAAGTAAGAAAAAAATTCCCCAAGGGTTAGCTCAAGTGGTTCTTATCCAGATGTGAAGCTATCCCCAATGGAGGAGGTCACAGGTTCGAATATCTTGTTCCCCCTTTGATCCGAAAATATCTTTTAAAGACAATGGTTGAGTTTTTAAAACATGAGTTCATTAACCATTTAAGAAAATTGATGAAAGAGAAAGAATTAATGATGTAACATGGCATCCATAATAAGATATATAGATCTGAAAATAAGAATAATAATCAGCAAACCATAACAACAAAATTGTTAACGGAGTTCGGCAATATCGCCTACGTTTCTGGGCCTTTGTCTCAGTGGGTGAGGATTTCTTATTTCTCTTCAAATATTCAAAATCACATCAAATAAGTATCAAATGGATTACAAAATGATCTAGCCATGTTCTTCTAGATCTCAAGAACTTGACACAACTGACGGCACTGAAAATGGATGAACGAAGCTCTCGAAAATGGCCTGCAAAGTTTCTCTCCTCAATGGTTTCCCTGCATAAAAATGGTTTTGGCTTTACAATTATTCAACATTTATCCTCTTCTAAACCTCTTCAAGGCTGCCAAGAACCTTTGGTTTATATAGGCTTGAATTTGGCAACAACCTCCCAACTTCTCCCCAAGATCTGGCCTCAAAAAGGGCTCCAGATCCTCCCAAAATGACCAAAATCCCCCCAAACAAGCTGAAAAATCACTAAAATCTTTAACATATAGTTAAAAACCCACAAAATGGAAAAATTCGGGTGCAAACCCCCGAATTCCGGGTCCCTTGGTCATATGTGAGACTCCATGTGACCAAGCGCTATGTGATGGCCCTTGGTCATTTGGCTTGGCCATATGGCCGCCACCTTATTATCCATGTGTTAGGGACCTAACCCCTCATGCAGGTAGAACCAGATATTCGGATGTAATAAAGGTCAATATTAATAAGGCCTTGCATAAGATAGAATAAGTCGAATTTAAGAAGACCTAATAGAAGCTTTCGCTTCTAGAAGGATCTTCTTCTAGATGGTTCTTTTGATAGACATATTTAGTATAAATAGGAGTCGAGGGTATGAGAACCCTATGTTGGATATTATTGTAATAGAGCTCTGCTCGACTGGAGGTTTTGATCCACCAGATCTTTTAATGACTTATGGTTGAGTTTTAATTTTGCATGCATTAATTAACCACTTGAGAAACTTAGTGAAAGAAAGAGGAAAGAAGAATAATTATGACAGCCATATACACATTTGCAGATCTGAAATGAAATAAAAGACATCAAACCATAACACGCAGATTGATAACGGAGTTCGGCACAACTTTGCCTACGTCTCCGGGCCTTTTTTTCTGTGGGGGAGGCTTCTTTATTTCCGTTCAAAAGCTCAAAAGTACATCGCCGCAATTCAAAATGGCTACAAGACTGATCTGGTCATGTTCTTCAAGATCTCTAGAACCATGCAAAGAAAACGTCACGCAAAACGGACGTCCGGAGCTCCCAGAAATGATCCGACAACGTCTCCTCCTCAAAACATCTCTGCCTCAAAATGGCTTTGTCTTGGCTTCTCTTCAGCATAATTCTTCTCTAAATTCCCCCCAATGCCTCAAACAGGCCTGGGTTATATAGCTGGGAAAGTTGGTTGCTCATCCCCAACTTCCTCCCAAAAATTAGGCTCCAAAACTACCCAATAACTCCCAAAAACCATTAAAAATAGGCTTAATTACCATTAAAACCC
>ML813260.1:109577-129720 GCA_009831015.1 Picea engelmannii | reverse complement strand
CTCTGCAACAAGCTCGCCTTCACCATGCTGTAGCTTTTCCCTGGTTAACATGCAAAACTCAAATCCAAACGTCAACTAGCTCTGATACCACTTGATCCATCGGATCTTTTAATGACTTATGGTTGAGTTTTAATTTTGCATGCATTAATTAACCACTTGAGAAACTTAGTGAAAGAATGAGGAAAGAAGAAGAATTATGACAGCCATATATACATTTGCAGATCTGAAATGAAATAAAAGACAACAAACCATAACATGCAGATTGATAACAGAGTTTGGCACAACTTTGCCTACGTCTCCGGGCCTTTTTTTCTGTGGGGGAGGCTTCTTTATTTCTGTTCAAAATCTCAAAAGTACATCGCTGCAATGCCAAATGGATAAAATACTAATCTGGTGATGTTCTTCCATATCTCTAGAACCATGCAAAGAAAACGACACGCAAAACGGACGTTCGGAGCTCCTAGAAATGATCTGACAGTGTCTCCTCCTCAAAAATTTCTCTGCCTCAAAATGGCTTTGTCTTGGCTTCTCTTCAGCATAATTCTGCTCTGAATGCCCCCTAATGCCTCAAACAGGCCTGGGTTATATAGCTTGGAAAGTTGGTTTCTCATCCCCAACTTCCTCCCAAAAATTAGGCTCCAAAACTACCCAATAACTCCCCAAAACCATTAAAAATAGGCTTAATTACCATTAAAACCCAAAAATTGGTTATAAAACCCACTTTATAGTTAGATTTGGGCATAAGCCCCCTCTTTCCCAGTGCACGCCCCCTTGACAGGGTCATATGGGTTCATATGGCCAATCGCTAGCCCAAAGGGCTAAGCGATGGCCCCTCTCCATACAATACTTTGCAATATATTTTATAATGTGGGTTTTACATGATAAGAAATAATTTGGTGTATTGGAAAAGACCATTTCTTAAGGTGTTGGGCTTGGTGGTGGTCATGGGTTCAAAACCCATGGACCCCAAAACATATTTTTTTTTTTGAAACATTCCATTTCAACTGATGACTGGGTGCCACGTGGCTTCCCATGATTGGGCCACGTGGCATCTCCCCATTTGCCGGATTAATGCCACTTGTCAGTTATTGACTGGTCCAGTTGCCTGCCACATGTCTGCCTTGTCAGCGAACCTGCCCAATCACCATCATCCAAAGAGTGCCACGTCATCTCCTGCACATTCAGCATGCTGATGTCATCAACGTTGACTTTTTGACCAGTTGACCTTTGACTTTTTACCTGTTTGGGCTTCCGATCAGAACACGATAACTTTCACATACGGAGCCCGTTTGACAAAGTAAATATACCACCAGAATCGAGAAGATGAGAGAGATGCAATGATGTTGGTTTCGTCAGATTCTGAGCACTTTCATTTTTGAGCATTTTTCAAGCCCTGTCAGGCTTCTGGATCCGATTTCGGATCAGGTTTCCCCCTCGAAGAGGCCCATGAACATTTCTCTCAGAA
The DNA here is from genome assembly GCA_009831015.1 of Picea engelmannii. Classification (NCBI taxonomy): domain Eukaryota; kingdom Viridiplantae; phylum Streptophyta; class Pinopsida; order Pinales; family Pinaceae; genus Picea; species Picea engelmannii. Next base: position 128,255 of record ML813260.1, on the reverse strand, counting down.
TCAAAGTGCTATTTCTGGTGTTATTTTGATATCATTTCAGTGTTATTGTGGTGTTGTTCTAGTTATATTTTTGTTTATCTACCATTTCTATCATTTTATTTCTGTTCTGCATACTTTTTATATCTGGAATATTGCAAGTGGTATCAGAGCACTTTCCTCGGCAGAAATTGTGGGTTAATTTTTTTTTTCCAGGGTAGAGACGTATTCCAGCATCTTTAAGCCACAGAGATATGTCGTTAAGTGCATAAACCCGTGGTTGAGGGATTCATACACGCAGGAACTACAAGTGGTACTTAAGCGCACATTTGTTGGCCACCCTCGTAACCCATGTTGGTACCCCTTCGAGTGGTAGTGCATTAGACAACACCTATGTATGGATCAACCTAGATTTCCTGAAGCCCTCTTTAGATAAACCGATCGGTTGCCTAACTTCTATAGTGCCACCGAGAACAACACTCGAGAAGATACTCTCTAGTACCTGGGTAGTCGGGTAGTACGGATAAGGGCATGGTCTAGCCTCCTTAGTTGGTGCCATGAGATATTGGGTCGAGTACTACTGTTGGAACTCGCATGTATATCAAAGAGCTATAGCATAGGGAAAACCCTTGTCTGTAGAACCCTTGAATACCTAACCCTTGGGGACGAAAACAAAAATTAAAACATACAAGATCTATTGTCGTGCAACTGTGTTTGAGTTGCCATATCACTACACATTTCTTCCTGGTTAAACATTTGGGCATTTCATCATTGTAGTATTCTTCAGACTGGAGTATAACTCCGTAGGTGTAAAAAAAAATAAAAAAGTCTGGAAATTTTTGCACCATTATTTGAGACCTATTCCATTCGATTTATCTCTTCTCCCTTATCACATTCATACCTATCATTTTTCAGAAATTTTTTTGAAACCCACCTACCCCTTTTCGGTTCCCTCGTCATCATGGTCCATACCTGTAGCCAAGACTTGCAAGCTCGCTTCAATACCTTTCAATCTAATTTCAGAGAGACCCAAAAATAAATGAGACAACTCAGTGCCAATGTTGCCACCATCATTACAAACATGTAGTCCTCCATCGCCGCCTCAATCGCGAAACTCAAACAAGACATGACTACCCAGCTTGAATCTGTCGTTTCGATGATCTGCACCAAGTTGCATATCCCTGCAGATCCCCCTTTATCTGACCCACCTCTACCTACTGAAGATGAAACTTCCTCTCATTCCCATAATTTTCAGCCCCATCACTTTCAGCATGACCTACGCCTTCCACGGGTGTATGTGACAAAATTTGATGGCTCGGATCCCACTGGTTGGGTAACTCAAATGGAACATTATTTCTCTTTATACGACATTACATATGACTTGGCCAAACTCCGGTATGGTGTTCTCCATATAGATCAAGAACGTTGATAATGGTGGCAATGGATAAAAACTTCCCATCAAGGGTATGTTGCTTGGGCACACTTGGTGGCAAAGATTTATGAATGTTTTGACACTGACACCAACCATTTAGGTTGTTTGACAAAGTTGAAACAATCTGGAACAATGTAAGACTTTATAGTTTCTTTTGAGGGATTGGATTTTCGGACAGAGGGCATGGTTGATTCTTTTTTCCGAGAATGTTTTATTAGTGGCCTCAAGGATGAGATTCATGTCCATGTCCTCATGGATCGACCTCAGAGTTGGGTGGAGGCTACTAAAAGAGCTAGGGAAGAAAAACAGGTTGTCTCTTCTCAAAATCGGAAACCCTCCTTTATTCGTCGCACTAAACCAGTAAATCCCACTACTCCCTCTGCTCCACTAAAGATCGAAAAATTGACCAGGGATGAAATGGTTGAACACCAACTTAAAGTCCTTTGTTATAATTGTGATGAAAAATATTTTTCGGGCCACAAGTGTAAGGAATAAAATATTTTTATGGTCATCTCAGAGGATATTTTGGAAGAGGATGTTGAAACTCCCCTTGTGTTTGAGTCACCTGAAACCACTGACATAACCCCTCCCTCAGACCCTCCGGAAGTAGAACTAGTCATTTCCCTAAATAGTCTCACTGGCTTCTCGGCTCCCAAAACCCTCAAGCTAATTGGTTACATAAAGCATAGGAAGGTCATCATTCTTGTTGATAGTGGAAACACCCATAATTTTATTCATCGCCTCATTTCCCAATAAACTCATTTCTATATCCATGCAGTCAATAATTTCCAAATCATGATTGCCAATGGTGCCTCCATGAAATGTGGAGGGTGTTGTGAAAATGTGCGTCTCCAAATTGGTGACTACCACCTGAAATCTCATATGTTTGCTATCGACATGGGCGGTTGTGACATTGTGTTGAGTGAAGACTGGCTAAGGACTTTGGGTCCCATTCTCATGGATTTTAAGGAATTAACCATGTAATTTGACCAGGAGGGCCAACAATATAAGTTCCAAGGCATCACCAAAGGTTCACCTGAGACCATTAGTTCCCATCGCATGGAAAAACTACTAAAAAAAGGTCATTTTGGCGTTATTTCCCAACTCCATGCCATAAAAGCAACTGAGACACCCTCGGTGCTGAAGACCTCCAATCCATCCTCTCTAAACATCAAGTGGTATTTTCCACTCCCCAGGGACTCCCTCCTTCCCATGATGTTCATGATCATTCCATTCCCCTTGTACCAGGAAGCCTTCCTCCCAATATCCGTCCCTATGGTCACCCCTTTTCCCCAAAAAATGAAATTGAGAAAATGGTTCAAGAACTGCTTAACACATGCATTATCCACCCTAGTACGAGCCCCTACTCTTCTCCCGTGGTCATGGTCATGAAAAAATAAGGTTCTTGGCACATGTATCCTGACTTCTGTGCCCTCAACAAACTCACCATCAAAGACAAATTTCCCTTTCTTGTCATTGATGACCTCTTGGATGAATTGAGTGGCACTCGGTTCTTTACTAAACTTGATCTTTGTTCTTCTTACCACCAAATACATATGAAAGAGACAAACATTCATAAGACTACCTTTAGAACTCATGAGGGCCACTATGAGTTTTTGGTCATGCCCTTTGGCTTGTGTAATGCCCCCTCCACCTTCCAAAGCCTCATGAATCATGTCTTTTGTCCTTTTCTCCATCATTTTGTCTTAGTTTTCTTTGATGATATCCTCATCTGTAGCAAAACCTGGACAGACCATATTGCTCATGTGGATCGAGTTCTCCATCTACTCTCTCAGCACCAACTTTTCCTGAAACAGTCTAAATTTTCTTTTGGTGCCTCAAAAGTCAAGTAATTGGGTCATATTGTTGGAAAGGACGACGTCAGGATGCATCCTAAGAAGATTGAAGCTATGCAAGACTGGCCTCACCCAAAGACTCTCAAAATCTTGCTTGGATTTCTGGGCTTAAAAGGTTATTATCGCAAGTTCATTAAGAATTATGGAAAGATTGCGACACCTCTCACTTCACTCCTTAAAAATAATTCTTTCACTTGGACTCCAACAATTGCTCAGGCTTTTCAAACCTTGAAGATGGCCATGTGCACCACTCTAGTCCTGGCCCTTCCCAATTTCACAAAGATCTTTGTACTAGAATGTGATGCTTCAGGGAAAGGAATTGGCGTTGTTCTTATGCAAGAGGGTTGGCCTTTAGCCTTTACCAACAAACACTTGTCCAAACAAAATTTGGGCAAATCTATATATTAAAAGGAAATGTTGTCTATTATGCATGTCGTTGATCTGTGGCACCCTTATCTATTGGGGCAATGCTTCCAAATTAAGACAGATCATCAAAGCCTCAAGTATTTTATGGAACAATGCATTTCCTCCCCAAAGCAACAAAAATGGGTGACTAAACTTTTTGGATATGATTATGAGATCATTTACAAGAAGGGAAAAGACAATGTGGTTGCAGATGCACTTTCTCGAAAATATGAAGATGAAGGATCCATTTTTTCTCTCTCCTTCATTGTACCAGATTGGCTCCAAGTCATTCGCCAGGAATGGCTACACGATCCCAAGAGTTCACATCTGATACAACAATTGCAGTCCAATTCTCCAGTTTCCCCATGGTACTCTTGTATCCATGATGAGCTTCGATACAAAGGCCATTTGTATTTCAGTAAACAATCAAAACTTAAATTCATGGTACTTTCTGAGCTTCATGCTACACCCACAGATGGGCATTTCGAGTTTACCAAAACATATGATAGGGTCAAACATTCTTTTTTCTGGGATGGTATGAAACAAGATGTTCGTAATTTTGTAGCTGAATGTGATGTATGTCAATGCAACAAGGGAGAAATATTCAAATCTCCTAGCACACTACAATCGCTTCTGATTCCACCTGCTATTTGGAGGAATATATCTATGGATTTTATTACAGGCTTACCTAAATCGGAAAATAATTTAGTCATCATGGTGGTTGTTGATCTCCTTTCCAAGTATGCTCATTTTTGTTCTCTTCAACACCCATTTATAACATCCACTGTGGCTCAACTTTTCATGTATCAGGTCTTCAAGCTTCATGGCATGCACATTCTATTGTTTCTGATTGCGACCCAACTTTCACCAACAATTTTTCGCAAGAACTGTTCAAGCTACAAGGCACCCAATTGCATCTTAGCACAACTTATCATCCCCAAATTCATGGTCAAACTGAAGTCATCAACAAGTGTTTGGAAACATATTTGAGGTGTTTTTCATCGGAAAAGAAAAATCAGTGGGCTCAATGGTTACCCCTAGCTAAATGGTGGTACAACACTTCATACCATACAACTACCTGCATGCCTCCTTTTGAAGCGGTATATGGACAAAATCCACCTTCAGTTCTCTCATATTTACCAGGTGTCTCGAAGGTCTAGGCGGTTTACCAAACGGTTACAGTTCTAGAGTCTATTATACATACCCTGAAAGAGAATTTGGTCATGGCACAGAATCACATGAAGCAACAAGCAGATCAAGGTCACTCTGAATGGAAATTTGCAGAAGGGGATCAGGTGTTTCTTCGACTGCAACCTTACAAGCAAAATTCCCTCAAGGCCGACCATTTTCAGAAGTTGGCGCCCAAATTTTATGGTCCTTAGCTACATCCTGTTTTTCATGTTTCATGCTTAAAGAAGGTGATTAGAACTAAGTGCCAAACTCAAACCAACCTTTCCGCGTTGGATGAAGAAGGATCCATTTGGCTACAACCACAAGTAGTTTTGGACCACCGTGAGCGTTGCTTGCGTCAACAAACCATCAAGGAAGTGTTATTCTAGTGGAAAGATACAACTCCAGTAGATGCCACTTGGGAACCAACTACCATTCTGCAACAATTTCCACATCTCAAGACTTGAGGACAAGGTTGTTTTTAAGGGGGAGGACATGTTGGGGACCTAACCCCTCACGTAGGTAGAAAAATATATTCAAATGTAATAAAGGTCAATATTAATAAGGCCTTGCAATAAGATAGAATAATTCGAATGTAAGAAGAACTAATAGAAGCTTCCTCTTCTAGAAGGATCTTCCTCAAGATGGTTCTTTTGATAGACATATTTAGTATAAATAGGAGTTGAGGGTATGAGAACCCTATATTGGATATTATTGTAATAGAGCTCTACTCGACTGTAGTTTTCCCCCTTGAAGAGGCCCATGAACATTTCTCTCAGAATCAAAGTGCTCTTTCTGGTGTTATTTTGATATCATTTCAGTGTTATTGTGGTGTTGTTATGGTTATATTGTTGCTTATCTGCCATTTCTAAAATTTAATTTATGTTCTGCATACTTTTTTTATCTGGAATATTACACCACACGCTCTTCTGCAAGTTTGGCCCCTGGTCGTAAGCCTCTGGTTACGTGCCTTGGTCGGTGGGCTAGACCTATTGACCGAGCGCTAACCCCACACATCTACACCAAGGTATAAAGGAGTGGACATATGTAATGGTCACATGAGTCGGGGTTGGGCCAAACTAACAGACTGCGTGTTAAATGATATAGCGAGGGCATGTGGTGAGGTTTTATGGATACGCGTCGGGGGCTGGGGCTAGGCCCCAGCCCTTTACTCCACCCATTAAAAATTTGATTCAATTAAAATATTAATTTTATACTATAGTTTACAAGTCACATCATGGGCGGGCTAGTAGCCCGGCCCTGCCAAAGCACTTCGCCCGGATCGAAGGTTACAGGCTAGAATCCCGTGGAGTCCATGAAACTTTTTCCATAAAAACCAATGGAGGGGTGCCATGTGGCACCATACCATTAGCCCAAAATATGCCACATGTCAAAATATGACTCGTCCACCTATCAACCATCAACTTCCTAGTCAGCATGCCAATGCACCTTCCACGTCACTGTACGATCGTACGAACTGTACGGTCAGCTTCCACGTCAGCACTATACAGATTGTACAGTCAACAAAAAAAATTCATGTTTGGAAAAATGAACAAAATGCGATATCTTTGGCATACGGTGTCCGTTTGAGCTCGTTCAAGTTGTGTTGGGTTCTTAACGACAAGGCATACATACACTTCCTTTTTAAATCAATTCTGAGCACTTTTATTTTTAGGCCTTCCTGGACCCATTTTGGTTCCTGGATCCATTTTGGATCAGGCCTCCCCACTAAGACCTTTTGGTCCTCCAAAATGATACTAACCATGTTCATATTATGGTAGCTGTGAGAGGTATTTACCTCCACGTGTGAACCTGGTGAGAATAGAATACTCCAGGAAGAAAGAAGAAACCCTAATAAGTTGGCTAATAACCCTATAAGAATTGTTGGCTCAAGAAGATAATTTATATTAGGTTATTAGCCTCCAAGACAAGAAGTCGGCCATAAATAATAATAATATACTGAACAGATAGGTACCCGGAAGGATAAGTCAGCCCTAGTAAGTCTGCCAGAACCATTATAGATATAGGGCACCAATCTCTCATTTGACACATCTCAACAGTTGCAGAGAGCCAGTTCTGTGCAGTGCAGTTGGAGTCTTGTGGACAGGTTTGGAGGAGAGCTTCTGCAGCTAGCAGCTATGTTTTGGCTTGGAATATCTCTTGGATAGGTTTTGGAACATCTGATCAGCCTTTGTTGATGTGATATCCTTGGGGAAAGGTGCACTACCCTTTGTTTGGCTATCTAGCCTAGGGTTTGCTTCCAAAGTGATTCTCTATCAAGGTTAAGGTGATCAAAGGGTGGCTTCAGCCTATGGTTGGGTGACAAGGGTATTGTCAATGGTAAAACAAGCACACATCCATTATATTATAATAGGTTATGGGCCCACACCTCCTTCATTCAGTCTAAACGTTGGAAGGAAACATAGCTGCTAAGATATTGAGCTCGCTAAGGAACTTCCGCTAGGGTTACTAGTAGAAGCAACTTCCAAGACACTGTTACTAGGGTTACTAGCAGGAGCAGTTGCAGAGACCCTAATCCTCTTGTTGAGGAACCTTAAGTGAAGGGATTGACCTAATCTCTGAACATATCAGTGCGCCATAGCCTAGCGCTTATCCCAGTACTCTCAGCAAGACAAGATGTCAAGTTTGAGTTTGTGGTCAAATCTAGGGTTTAACCAAGTCAAAGAAACCATGACTTTTTCTATGAAGTCAGAGAACATGTTATATGGAGCCTCTAACTTTAGAGCGTGTAAGACAAGGATTGACTTCATCCTTGCCAAGAATAAAGTGATGGATATCGTGAAGGGAAAGATCGTGAAACCAGAGTTTGAAGAAGGAAAAGAGAAGGAACCACAGAACGTTGCAGCTATGGAGAAGTTCAAAGACAGTGATATCAATGCTATGAGTATCATATTGGAATCTATAAAATACCACTTGATACCCTACATCTCCCATCTTGACTCATCAAAGAAGATGTACGATGCCCTAACAAATCTCTTCTCGGTCAGAAACATTGGACAAGTAATGAGTCTAAAGAATGAGATCCGTGACATGAAGATGAATGCTGACGACAACATAACATCATAGTTTTTGAGAATCTCTCAGTTAATATATAAACTACAAGCTATTGAAGAGAGCATCTCAAAGAAGGAGTTGGTAAACATAGTACTCAATGGTCTTCCCAAGACGTGGGATGCATTTGCCGCAAACATGAACACAAGAAAGGAGTATCTAACATTTGAAGAACTTTGGACTTGTTGTGCTCAAGAAGAATCAAGGATCAGTGCAAAAGAGAAACCCCAAAAGAAGTACGATGATCAAGCCTTCACAGAAAGATTCAAGAACTTCAGGAACAAAAGGAAGTTTGGTTCAGGGAGGAAGCCAAATCAAGAGAAAGACATTTCAGAAGTACAATGCTTCAACTATCAAAAGTATGGCCACTACAAGAATCATTGTCTTGAGCTAAATAAAAGAAAGGAGAAACATGAAGCATCAATTGTCGAAGAAAAGGAACCTGCAAAGAAGACTATGTAGGATGGAAGAGACTTCTTCTTCTAAAGGTAACAAAACTCTTCTTATTTATTGTACATATCTTGTTTGCATTGTCTCTGCTTGTATATCTATCTCTTGGAAGATAATGTGTTCCAAGAAGAACTATACCTATGGAAGAACAACAAGATAAGAATGGATATCATGAGATAGTACACATTAAAGGATGAAATACGAATCATGTGAAAGATATTGCAAGATAAGCCGAATAAATCATGAAGAGACTTAGAAGAAGCAAAGACAGAAAGAAGTCAGCAATCGAGAGGAAATTGGAGAAAGACTTATGACGTTTTGTAGAAGACAACAAGACGAAAGCATGGACTCTGTTAGACAAGAGAGCCAATTATATATTGTAGAAGACAATAAGGATGCAGATGGAAGCATGGACTCTATTAGACGGAGGGAGTCGATTATATGCACTCATACATGAAGCAAGGATTAGGAGGGAGCTAATCCTATGATCCATTGAAGATGATGAAGTATATATCCATGATAGAAGCCATGAAAGACAGTATGTATTCTTCAAAGAGAAACCTTAAAGTATCCCTGGTTGTCCATCCACATCCGTGATCCTATGATGGAATCTTTATGGAATGGAATCTATAAGAAACTGCATGGACCCAAGAATCTAAAGAAAAACATGAAGAAGAACATAAAGACTCCAAGAAAGAAAGAGAATCCAGAACAACCAGTCATTGTATCGAGAATCACAAGATTACCAGCCTGATATGAACTCACTAAAAGAAATTAAGTAGAGGAACTGAAAGTCGTGATGAAGAACAGTGTATGGAAGACTTATGAATGAAAGCATTGTGATATCTAGAACTAGAGGTTCTCCCAGATGGAGGGAGAAGAATATGATGATTACTTGTTCCAGTAAACCAGACTTATCTATACATGAGTCATTATATCATCCACAACATCCATGAGTTGGATTTCTACATCAGATGAATGCAAAGAATGTTCTCCAGAGAAATTGAATAAAGAGCGTATGAAGAGAAATATTAAGACTTCGAGGCATACCAGAAAGAGACCCTTGTATGCAGATATAAGAAGATAACTTGGTGGAGAACCTCCAGTGCACAGTAGAAGTGTGGTGAAGATTTCCTATAACATCAAGATGATTACTCAGTAGATCAGATCTCATGGTGACAGAAGAAGTGCCACATGGATATGTTTCAGTTTTCCAACAATGATATACTCTATTGTTCAGAGCTACATGAAGCCTTCACAAAAAATCAGTGTTCCAGACTAAAGTACTTTTAAAATCAAGCATTAAATTATCCGTGATGAAATTCCATAAAGGAGAAAGTGTCTCTCCAATACATATCTCCACATATGAGCAGATAAGCAGACATTTTTGTAAAGCCTCTATCCAAGATGAAAGAGTTTGTGTACTCAAGATAGAGCTCATGGAAACGACTTCCTTATTGAAAAAGGAAGAGATGACTCCCAGGTTGGGAGGGAGCACTGAAAATATTATTGAAGACATTCATTGAAAAATAGTCCATCTTGGACAAATGCTTTCCTATTTAGAAAGTGGATCGAGATTTCTAACGGACAACAATTTCCCATTGTGGTTAACATGGGAAATGGTCCAGATTGTTGATGTATCATAGACAGAGACTTCCCATTGTGGTTAACATGGGGAGTGGTCTAGGGCAGTCTCTCTTCTTGAGGGTTAATCAATAATACTGGCCTGCCTTGCCGGACAATGATTTCTCATTGTGGTTAACATGAGGAATGGTCCATTTTGGAGGTTGATGCAGGATAGTATTTTCCTCTTGTGGTTAACAGAGGAAATGGTCCGGACAGTCATTCCTTAGGGATTTATACATTCTCTCTAGGGTTCACTTTGATTAGTGTAGGAGGAATGGCCCAGGGTGGGGAATGGTCCAGGCTCAAAAATCAAGGACATACATTCCTTAGGGTTTATACATTCTCTCAAGGGTGCACTTTGATTAGTGTAGGAAGAATGGCCCAGGGTGGGGAATGGTCCAGGTTCAGAAGACATGACAATTATTCTTCCTTGCTTGAGAAGAATAGTCCAGATATCTCATTATTCTACTCTGAGGGCAGATATTCTTTCAGATCTCACAGATGTGAGTGAAAGATTGGCCCAGATGAGTCAGCTTATATCATATCATTGTTTCTATGTAGGTTGCTATCATATGATTGTTATGAAGACAGTAGATGTATACTACTGTGGTGGATATGTTCCACTGTTCGTGACTATATGTTGTTGATCAAGTACTTGTGTGTTACTTGGTGTGGTAGTGTACCACTGGATTTTAGTTATGTACTACTATGGATAGACAAAGTTGTGTTCTATTTTTGTTCTGATTGCCTTGAAGACTATCAACAATTTATTGGAGATAATCATCAGCCAGATGAATGATGAACAGAGATTTTCTAGACGAAAAATGGTTCAGAGCATTTACTCTTCTAGATTAGAAGAATGGGTCTTATATCACTCTGTGGAGTGAGAATCATGTCTGATTACTCAGATAGAGTATGGTTTCGATATATGATGCAGCTGATGACATTGATGATGATGATGGTGCTCATGATCTAGTCTATACAACTATGTTGATGCTACTGGGAGAATGGTATGTTTTTGTGCTTAAGACCATTACCTGTAATACCTCCCTAGCTAGGAGGGAGTGTTGATATTATGGTAGTTGCGGGAGGTATTTACCTCCACGTGTGAATCTGACAAGAATAAAATACTCTGGGAAGAAAGAAGAAACCCTAATAAGTTGGCTAATAACCCTAGAAGACTTGTTGGCTCAAGAAGATAATTTATATTAGGTTATTATCCTCCAAGAGAAGAAGTCGGCCAGAAATAATAATAATATATTGAAAAGACAGGTACCCAGAAGGAGAAGTCGGCCCTAGTAAGTCTTCCAGAACCACTATAAATATAGGGCGCCAGTCTCTCATTTGACACATCTCAGCAGTTGCAAAGAGCCAGTTCTGCACAGTGCAGTTGCAGTCTTGTGCGCAAGTTTGGAAGAGAACTGTTGGTGCAGCTGCGGCAGCTATAAGCTACGTTTTGGCTTGGACTATCTCTTTTCTAGGGTTTGGAACATCTGATCAGCCTTTGTTGATGTGCTATCCTTGGGGAAAGGTGCGCTACTCTTTGTTTGGCTATCTAGACTAGGGTTTTCTTCCGGAGTGATTCTTTGTCAAGGTTAAGGTGCTCGGAGGGTGGCTTCGGCCTATGGTTGGGTGACAAGGGTATTGTCAATGGTAAAACGAGCACACATCCATTATATTCTAACAAACTAGTCATCAAGTGCAGGATAGGCCACCCCATCTATTCTTTGTATTTAAACTTTGTCCTGTGCACCTGTCTCATCAAGATCAACTGTAAAAAAACCATGATAAATGACAGCATATTGTTATCCACTTGTACTCTGTCACATCTTACTGAAGCCACTCTCACCCATGTTGACAACATTACTAATGATAACATAAAAAATATGACTGCAAATGAGCTAATATGTTTGTAATATTTGCACGCCATTAGCTTATCTTGAAGAAAAGTACGATTGAACCTCCATTCTACAATCATCTCATGTTCTTGCTTAAGATCAATTGCTTGATTTGGGACAATTATTGGTGTGTTTCTTGCAGGAGATTCCTTCCTTAATTTTTCCATTGTTTGAAGAGATTGATTTGATTTTAAGTGATAAACATGCACAACATATTCTTTGCTGCTTTGATTAAGTGATATTGATTCTATTCCCTGTAGAAGATTTCTTTGCGATCATACAAATACGGACTACCTAATATCAGTCCACATTCATTGAGTGACACCACATCACATGTTACCTCATCCACAAACTTAGATGAAATTGCAAACTTTAATGTGCATTGCTTTGTTATGTGCAATTTATGACTGTTGCTTATCCATTTAAGTGAGTAAGGTTTATGATTCATCTGAGTGTTTAATCCCAATTTTTTAACCACTTCCTATGAAATCAAGTTAGATTGAGATGCACTATCTATCAATGAGTCAACCTTAGTATGCTTAATTATGACCCTTATGTGAAACAATTTACTTCTAGAATCATATCCATCACCAATTTTACCTGTCAAACCAACCACTGTGATATTAGACTCATCACTCGAATTTTATATCAAGTCTGTTGGCTGTGATGTTGTTGCAACTGTTTGCCTCCATTTCCTCTCTTTGAACCACTTCAGTCTATTCTCAGGATACAATTTCCAGCAGTGGTCATCATCATGCCCTTCTTTCTTGAAATGTTTGCAAGAGAGATTTGCTTCCCTTTTTGTCACTGAATTTTCTTTCTTTCCATTCCACTTCCTTTTGTCCTCTTTCTTTGAACATGATTCCCCTGATACACCAACTCTTGTTTTCCCTGCCTCAATGTACGTTTATTGAAAAAAAACCTCATCAAGATTAGTAGGTCCAAACATAAATACAGTAATACGAATATGTGCAGGTAAATCTCCTATATACATCATAAGAGTTTCTTGGGTATGCAATGGAATGTGTAACATTAATTCCATCTTACAAAATTCATCTGTGTATTCTTGCATTGTTTGTCTCTTTCTTAGTTTAAGACCTTGCCATTCAATTAAAGCCTTCTCTTTATAACCCAAAGGATAAAATTGTTTTCTAAGTGGAGAAAAAAAATATTTCCATGATGGAAATATATTACCCACTTGTTGTGTGCTATTTTGAAACTTTCTTTGCCACCAGATGAGTGTTGTGCTTGCAAGTCGAAGAGATGCCAATTTTATTTGAGTTGCCTCATATTTGATTTGTTGCACACTGTAATAAACTTCCATCTGTTTGACCCAGTTATCAAGCTTCTCTGCATTGACTTCACCATCATACATGGGTAATTCAAACTTCACATCAAGATTAAGTAAAGGAATATCATTTTTATGTTTATGGGAATGTCTTCTTGCAGTGGAATTGGAAATTGTACTTGAAGAAGAAGAAGTTGATGGAGAAGAAAGAAGTGAAGGAGGAGGTTTAGGAGGATCCTCTCCTTATTCACTTTTTTCCTTTGAAGATTCACCCAGAATCAGTCTCTTCCACTCCAAGTAATCATCATATAAAAACCTTACCATCTCCAACATGGCGAAGAAGGTCTTTCAAAACTCTATCTCATCATGAGAAAGTCCCTCTTCCAATGCCATCTTCTCACTTTGAGAAGTTCTCTTTCTTGATCCAATCTCAGGATTCTCTTTAGCAAGCTCACCTTCAACACGATTCAAATTTTCCCTGGTAATCATGCAAACTCAAAAACCCACTGTCAACTAGCTCTGATACCACTTGATCCGAAAATATCTTTTAAAGACTATGGTTGAGTTTTTAAAACATGAGTTCATTAACCATTTAAGAAAATTGATGAAAGAGGAATAATTAATGATGTAACATGGAAAACATGATAAGATATAAAGATCTATAAATAAGCACAAGAATCAACAAACCATAACAACAAATTTGTTAACGGAGTTCGACAATATCACCTACATCTCTGGGCCTTTGTCTCAGTGAGTGAGGATTTCTTATTTCTCTTAAAAGATTCAAAAGTACATCATACAAGTGTCAAATGGATTACAAAATGATCTAGTTATGTTATGCTATATCTGAAGAACCCGACACAACTGACGACACTGAAAACGGATGAACGAAGCTCCTGGAAATGGCCCACAAAGTTTCTCTCCTCAATGGCTTCCTTGCACAAAAATAGCTTTGGCTTTACAATTATTCAACATTTCTCCTCTTTTGAACCTCTTCAAGTCTGCCAAGAACCTATTTTTTATATAGGATTTAAGTTGGCAACAACCTCCCAACTTCTCCCTAAGATATGGCATCAAAAGGGGCTCCAGATCCTCCAAAAATGACCAAAATCCCCCTAAACAGGCTGAAAAATCATTAAAATCTTTAACATATAGTTAAAAACCCACAAAATGGAAAAATTCAGGCACAACCCCCTAAATTTCGGGTCCCCTGGTCATATGCGAGACTCCATGTGGCCAAGCGCTATGCGCTAGCCCCTTAACTGCTAACCCCTGGTCATGTGGCTTGGCCATATGACCGCCACCTTAGTCTTCACGTGCCCTTATGTAATTTTGGCCCCTGGTCGTAAGCCTATCGTTACATGCCTTGGTTGATAGGCTAGCACTACTGACCGGGTGCTAACCCCACACATCTGCGCCAAGGTATAAAGGAGTGGACATATGTAATGGTCACATGTGCTGGGGCTGGGAAAAGCTAACAGATCACGCGTCAAATGATATAGCGAGGGCATGTGGTGAGGTTTTATGGATACGTGTCAGGGGCTGGGGCTAGGCCCTAGCCCTTTACTCCACCCATTAAACATTTGATTCAATTCAAATATTAGTTTTAGACTATATTTTACAAGTAACATCATGGGTAGGCTGGTAGCCCGACCTTACCAAAGCACTCCACCTGGACCGTAGGTCATGGGTTCGAGTCCCCTAGAGTCCATAATTTTTTTTCTATAACAACCAACATAGGGGTGCCACATGGAAGCCCACAACTCGGCCACGTGGCACCATACCATTAGCCCAAAATATGCCACGTGTCAAAGTATGAATCGTCCACCTATCAACCATCAACTGCTTAGTCAACATGCCAACATTCCTACCACATCCATACAGACTGTATGGTCAGTTGCCACATTAGCACTGTATGGACTATACAATCAGAATTTTTTTTGCTTGTTTGACAAAATGAACAGAACACTATATCTTTCACATACGGTGTCTATTTGATCCCGTTCAAGTTGCGTTGGGTTTGTAACAACGAAGTATACACACACGTCTGTTTTGAAGCTATTATGAGAACTTTGAATTTTAGGCCTTCTTGGACCCATTTTGGTTCCTGGATCCATTTTGGATCACCCTTCGGGTTAGGCTTTCCATGGACATCAGGGCCAACAATTTACCCTGTTTACCATCCACAAAGTGGGGAAGCAATTGGGGGTTTCCTATGAAATATTACCTTGAAAAAAAAGAAAAAATCCCCTAAAACATAGAGGTCCAAATATCTACATAGGAATGTGTGCCAAAATGGTTGTCGGGGTCTCCGGTTGGAATATTTGGTCATAGTGGAGAGAGTAATATGTGATGAGTGAGATTTGACGAGCTCACTTAGATGAGCTCTCAAAGCCCGATGTTCATTGGGGAATGGAGGTGGGTTAGTAACATCCCAATGTCCTGTCAGCTCACACTTCCGACCATTCATTCTTGGGGTAAGGGATTTCATGAAAGTGACTATTCATGGTAATTTCAAGTCCCGTGAATTAAACTTAATATATTATGATATTCACTTTAACCCATTTATATTAAACAAAATATTTTTCCAATAGGACTTGTTCATGATATAATGTGGTATGAATGTTAAGGAATCAAGAATAATGAAAAAAAATTTAACGAGAATAATATGGTTTCTAGGAATTCCTAGAAAATAGGGAATTCCTAAAAAACAGGAAATCCCTATAAAGTAGGAAATCCCTAGAAAGCAGGATAAAAAAGGGTAAAATATGTACAAATTAGGTTTTTGTAAAAATGAAAAAAGTAAATTGAAAATTTAAATTAAAAACCAAGATTTAATTTGTTTTTTTCTATTTTCTTTTTTGTGTTCATTTATGAGTAAAATATGTCGTTAAATGGAAAAATGATTAGTTTATACATGGTTTACAAAAGAAATAAAACAAAAACAAAAATAAATAAAATCAAATATAAAAAATCAAATAAAATGTACACATAAATATTTACAAAATAAAATAAAATAAAAATGAAATAAAATAAAATAAATATAAAATAAAATTTATATACAAAATTAAAATAAAATATCTACAAAAATTTATAATATAAAATAATATAATATAATTATAAATTAGGAAAATTTAGAGTAATTTAGACAAGTCGAGGTTCCATATCCCCTCGGTTCCACTGGTCAGGGTTTCGTACCTAGGGGCCAAAATTCAGAAAAGGCGTATAGGGTATGATTCATGAAACCAGATGCTATGGAGAGGAGCGAGGGAAGATGCAATCAAGGATGTAGAGATTCAAATTAAACGAAGGGTAAGTGATGAAGGAGAGAGGACGATGCTTCATGTGATGATTTAACATCACAAGTAGCGAGAATAAAACAAAAGAAGATCGATGCTATACCAACATACGAAATAGGTGAGTTGACTCAATATGCGCATCTCAAAGGGAGGACATGATCATATCACAAGGAAGAAGAGAAACACCAAGTCCAGGAAAAAGGTCCTTACACCGGACACTATGGGTGAATGCGACAAATAAATAACAAGCATCAAGCGAAAACTCGACAAGGACTCATAATCAAGAGTGGGAATGGGATTTTGGCATGCGATTTGGTGAGAGGTAATAGCAAGAGAGGAAATGGTGTAGACCAATTTGACGAGGTTCAAGGACAGGCTTACAGGAAAGGTGGGTTTGATAGCCTTTGGGGGCTTCAGACCTGGAGACAACTGCAAGAGAAGGTAATATGATTCCCATCAAGGAGAAGCTTGGGAAGAATCAGGTTCAAGGTAGCAAACAAGGATAACCATATTTCCCCACATGCCTCTCAAGGATGAAGCAACCATGCAATCGCAGTGTCCCTATAAAATTGCTCCTACAAAATAACAAGAATGACATCAACCATGCGACCAAAAGAAGATTTTCCAATACACAAACAATATATTCCCTTCCTTAAACCAATTTATAAAACAATGTTGGGTTTATTCAACAATAATAAGTTGACTGTAGATGAGTGTCATGAAACTACATGTGCCAAGTATCAACACAAAATAAGGATCATCCAGTATGCAATTTAGAATTAGAGTTAGAAACATGTGAGTAGAACCAGAATGTTAAATCATAAACATGAAAACATAAAGCACAAACATGCCAACAAAAAGATGAATAGTTTGGTTTAGCCAATCAAGACATGCAATAGAACAAACCACGCAACCACATTAGATCACCGGGAACTTAGGAATCAACAAAAGGTCAAAAGATGACATGTCAATTCTATCACGCAAATGTCAAAGAAACATCATAGGTCAATAGGCATCATGAATACATTTGAAATCAATAGATCGAAAGGAAAAATCAACACCCATAAAAGACAATCATCAATCAAGATAAGACCCCCAACTCCCTCAAGGTAGGCAAAGAAATATCATTAGGATCCAAGAGTAGAGGATTAGGCAATAGGATCAAAATTTTAGTAGGGGGGCCCCTTTCCTTTTTCTTGTAAAAGAAAAAGTAAAGGGGGGTTGTTGCGGCCACAACAAATGGTGAAACACTAGAAGGACCTGGTGTCTCTGTCAATGGAAATCTAGGGCTTGTACTTTAGATCCGAGTTTTAAAGATAAACTCAACAGTACTGCAAACAATTTTTCAATAGTCATGGGTACTAAAATGACACCAAAATTCTAAAAGATATAACTCGATATTTCTAGTACTTGTAATCTAGCACACCCTTTTCAAAGAGACAAATAATCAGATAAGTTCTTTTACTGGTTGTACACTTCAAATTAACTTTGGTTCAACCACGAGTTTTCACCTTTAAAACAAACAAACATCTACCTAACTGTGTTCCTCTTCTCTCTTTTCCTAGCATTGCTTTGCTGCTAGTGAGAATCCATAGCCTCGACGAAGTTTCCTCGGTACCATACAAGCATAGCCCCGCTACCACCATGCATCCATAGCTCCAACGTGTTTACTCGTACTTTCCACACTATTAATAGTGTTTTCGACTTCCTTTTCTATTTCAGAATATGCTCACCCTTTTATATTTTAGATATAGATATGCATATGCACATAGGGTGTGAAGGAAGTGGGGTGATATGAGAGTTTATTTTATTTGCTGAGTATATTTTGTGCACTTTAGTTTAACCCATAGGTCTCCCCAAAAACCATCATAGTATTGACCATTTTATTAATGTGAAGTGGATGGAGCTCAAAGAAAAGAGTCGATAAAAAATTTCCTATACTTATGGATTATCATGGTATGCTCAATAGGCACATATGTTCCACTAGAACTATCAGTCCATACCTATAGATGAGAGCTTCATGAATGTTCATTCAGATAGAGAAGCCCATGCATCTTCTGACTTGTAAGAAATTTCTTTAGTGTGTGACCAGAATTGGACCAACCCCTCACTCAAATTTAAAGAGTAATCCTCAAGGAAGTCTAAGAGTTAAATCAACTCAGGGAAATACCAATGGTCAACTTAAAAAATGGAAGTACGTTGCACA
>ML813260.1:76175-105211 GCA_009831015.1 Picea engelmannii | reverse complement strand
AGAATTAGGTTTACAGATGGATGAGATGATGGAGGAAAACAAGGAAGAGGTGCATACCTAGGATTTAACAATTATAACCAACAATTAAATACATTATGATATTATCTTTGCATGTCTCTTTATTGATAATTTTTTTTTCTTAATTAAAGTTAAAAAAAGGGTAGAATCAACACTTAAATACATTATGATATTATCTTTGCATGTCTATTTATTGATAACTGTTTTTTCTTAATTAAAGTTAAACAAAGGGGGTTGTAAAGGGTAGAAAGTCCCTCTCAATTGTGATACTTGAAATATGCTATATGCATTTAGCTTTGAGTGCACGATTAAGGTTCTACCAGCATGTCATCGCCAAGACCAAAAAAACGATATGCTATGTAAACATAATGACAGGCACACTAGCGCTTACCAATTTTATATCTAGGTTAAGCATACATACAACGTAAACATAATGACAAGAAAAATAACCAAGCATACTGACCAAAAAAACTATGCTTAAGCATACATGCTATGTAAACATAATGACAGGCACACTAGCGCTTACCAATTTTATATCTAGGTTAAGCATACATACAACGTAAACATAATGACAAGAAAAATATCCAAGCATCATGTTTTTATTATGTTTTGAATATAATCTAAATTATTAGTGCATAACTTATGAACTCATATAGACCAAAATATTAATTTATCATTCAGTTAGATTGTATCATTTCTAATATTTTTAGTATTTAAGGTTCTATTTTGGTTGAAAATGGAAAAAAGACTCATGGATCAGAAGAGAGAGACACTCGAACTAAAGGAACTCTAGGTCTACTCGATTGATAATAGGGTTTGTGATCGAAAATCCATATGAAGAACTTCACTTTCTTTCTTTGACCCACTTTCCTTGGCAGGATTGGAAAATGATTGAAAACACTTTCAACGATTATACACCATTGGTAAAAAGGTACAGGATTGGAAAATAATGGTGAAAGGAAATCACAGGAAAAAAAATGTATCTATCAAAATCAACAAAAAAAGAAGAAGAAGAAAAAGTATCTATTAAAATCAACAAA
Source organism: Picea engelmannii (assembly GCA_009831015.1). Lineage (NCBI taxonomy): Eukaryota > Viridiplantae > Streptophyta > Pinopsida > Pinales > Pinaceae > Picea > Picea engelmannii. The sequence continues at coordinate 104,153 of ML813260.1, read as the reverse complement.
TGTATATATCAAAATGTAGCATAGTATGAAAAACAACAATAAACATGGGCATGATTTGAAATAAAGATTAAAATGTGTAAAATTGTTTATGAAAATAATACATGTCAATGCCATGCATTACTCACCATAAATTACATAAGACAAGAAATAAAACATATACATTGAAATTTCCTCTCATTTGTATCCTTCTCCATCTTGTCCTCCTTCTGTTGTTGCTATAAATTGTATACTTGTACTCACCTTCCCTCCACCGGTCTCCAAGAATATGAGAAGCACCATGTGTGCTTCTATTGTTGTACTTGAAGATGAACAATGGCATGCAAGGCATTTGAAAAACCCATAGAAGCTATTTTTAAGCAACCATACATTCTTTGGTGGTGTTTTTTCCCATCGTGGCTATTTGTGGAAGCAATGTATGAGCAGGGCTCACAAGTCCATCGTGATTTTATCCTCCTCCTTTGACTCTGTGACTTGAATTCTGATTCACAACCTAGCGACGTGTCCACACATCCCCAGATCTAAAGGGGTTGTGGTCTTTGCCTCTGATACGTTCGCATTGAAGCTTATCGAGGCGACCTAAGAATGCGAGGTTATCCATAGTAAGATTTTTTTCATGCATGAAGATGGCATGCGCACGATGTGCTTAATGCCACAGAAGCAGAGGAAAGCTTGTGTTTTTTAATACATATATTTCTCACTTCTCAGTTCTATTGTGTTTAGGTGGTCTGTGAATGAGTCACGGTATGAGTTTGGTCGGATATTAGTAGAGGAGACACCGGTGGTCTCCATTTTGATGCTCGACTTCTCTGTTGGTCTTCAATTGAAGGCTTGGCGATGGTAGCATTGGTTTTTGCACGACGACTTGAAGACAACAACAATGGAAGGATTTTGTTTTGGTGGCTTGGAGACAACGATGATATTATTTTAGCCACCGTGGAACCAACCCTAGCTTCGATAACATCTTTTCAAAACTACTAACACTAGCACAGCCGACTCACGACTGGAGAACGCTGAAAGGTATCGACCATTGAAACGCCGCCGTGCTAGTTGAAATGATGCCCAGCTTCCACTGCGTCCATCTACCACTGCGTCCAACTACAAATGCTTAATCTCAAGGAACGTGGCAATGCAAAGTTTTATACATATTAATTTTTCTTAATCAGTTAACCTGTCAATCAATGGTTAGAGAAGTAATTTCTTAATCATATTAAGTAAATGTGAAAAAGTAAACAAGGTAACAAAAGTATTCAAAAATACAAGGAAGTTATAAGCATTAAATTTCATCCATTGATTAGAGAGTACGACTAAGAATATGCCAGCATCTTCAATTGTTAGCCATAAGATTAGAATTTTAGATTAAAAGGTGATTAATTCTGCCCATTGTCAATAGGTGTATGCCTTTTGGCGTAATGAAACCCTATCCTTTGGTCACTTAGGGGCTACGCTTTCTCTTTTGAACTTAGTTTATGGAAAAATTCCAAGTGCCCATCCTTTATGCTGACACTCACTCTTTTTCCTACTGCATTTGGATTATTTCATCTTTGGCACAAACTCCATTTATGCCTTTTCCCTTAACCTTGCAGTTTTCCTTTTGATCAGAAAGACTTCAGCTTGACAATGGAAGATGTTGGGTTGTTCCTTTGATTTCTTTGGGGGACCACAGTTCAATTCCCCTTGTCAACAAAATATATGTGTTATATGTTTTTCCATATAATTATGGTTGGTCTATTGGTACATGTCTTCTTTGTTTGATTTAGGATATGTGACTATTGTGTTTAACCAATTAAACAAACTTTATTTGTATGTAAATGAGTCTGAATGTTTTTTTATTTTGGAGGCCCTTTGGAATTTTTTTTATTTTTCCAATTTATTGTATTTTAGAGGTTATTGGACGAGTTTTCGCCATATCTCTTAAGATAAGTCTCCATTTTCCATTTTATTTGAGGAGTTGTGAAGAGAATTACACTCTCTTTCTAGTGAGTGGTTGCACACCAATTTCTCTCTCTTTCTGACTGTTGGTTGTACGTCACATTTGATGTCTCTTTGAGATTCTTGTTTTTCCAAGAGCTTGATAAAATAAGAGCATTGATTCCTCAGTTATAATTGGGTACTTAACATGGCCTTGTTTTCCAAGATCCATATCAAGGATTTTTGTCCATGATGGCTATTTATGGTACCTCTTGTTATGTACCTTTGAGTAATGGATTTTGTGTCATTCATGCAGATAGTTTTAGGAGTGTAACCAAGAATTTGTCTCCATGTACTTCCTTGTTTTAAAGTCTCTTGGAGCTTGTCACTTTGGTTTGTTTCTTTCTTAGGTTGTTTTGCATATTTTTCCGCCTTTATCCTATACTCCATACTTTAGTCATTAGTTGTCACAACCATTGTCATCATCGTTTCCACTCAGTTAAACATTGTGGGGGGCATGGTGTGCAATGATTTCTTGGGTGATTCCTTATGCTTCACCATTTTGTTTTAAATCAACTAATTTTAAGAGTGACCCTCGTGTTGAGCACCAATTCCTATTTTGACTCAATAGTTGCAGTAGCTAGTGACCCATGCACTCCATTGACATGGATTGGAGTCCATAAGGACACTCAATTTATGATGTTTTTGTTGACTGTACATGAGTACCTCATCTAGATTTCTATGTCGAGACTCATTTCAGAGGATCTGTCTCTTTATTTGAGAATTTTGAAATTTGTATTTGTACATGGATCTTTAGTGGCATTTCCAGTGTGAGGTTAACTGGTCTTGTTTATATTTTTGTCCATACTTCTTGTTAGGAGTTTTCAACATCCACATGCCTCATTGCTTCTGTTAATGGTTGATGGTTGATGGTGTTTTCTATTGTTCGAAGCATGGTTCTATTTCTTCACCAACACCCGTTTTTTGAAGCATTTATGTGATGGTTGTCAGCGTTTTCCATTCTCATGCATTTGGAACCAATCCTCTTCAACTTCATAATTCAACCATATTCTTCAAGGTTACTTGGTCCTCTTCTTCAGAGCTTGGTCATACTTCCTAATTGGAGATTTCAACCTCCACAGACCTCATGCCATTTCTTTTCAATGCATCTTTGTGGGATCTTCTTTAGTTTCAACTCCAAAGCCATTTTCAACACTGACATTTTTCTCTCTTTTGGAGAGGATATTTTTTATGGCAATTACCATCAACTTCAACCCACAATCATAGAGTTTTCAACACTCTGTCGCAGTCAATATTCGATCATTTTTGTGGCCTCAGATCAACACGAACAATAGTTAATTTTTTTTCTTTTGCCTACAATGTTGAATTGCACTTTGTCATAGATAACTCTGTATGGAATTACCACTATGCATATATACCATTGTGTGGAAGAATCAATGAACAATGTTGACGAAATCAGTCGCAGACAATTTTGCGTGAAATTCAACAAACAATGCGGGTATGTTTCAGGTTACTCTACACTCAGAATTATGCAACAATATTAACTTGTCGCAGATCTTTACGAGTTGTTCCACTGTGCCAAATTGTGACTATCTATTCATTTAAAGACAAATACTCAGAAATATTCTTTTAAACGAAATTTTAGAATTTGCTAAAATTAACTTGCATGGTCTTCTTACAATCACATAAACTCATCACTCTACCAAGATATATTATACACAGAGCTTAACAATTAAAAAAAAACAACATGACAAAAGGAAAACACACATAGTGACAACACCACACACTATGTTCTTTCTTTTTATCAACGAAGGAGTAAATTTACACATGAAAAATCTTTCCATCTTGGTCTCTTGGACCTATGCGATCCACACTTTTACACATTCAATATCACACACTCACTCCCCTCTACCTCTTACAAATCATTCAATATATGTCGAGCCCTCAAATAGCTTACATACAAATGAATTCTGAGTTATCATAACAAATGCCTAAACTAGAGATCTTCTCCTAATATTTAGCAATAGACTTAACACCTATGACAAACAACTCGATATCTAATCAAACAAACTCAACAAAAAATTATTCTAGAGACATTTCATAATTATTACAGATATAATAAAATAAATAATGAACTAACTCCCTTGGTAAATGTTTTTGATCATTGAGATCAATTATAGAACTTTTTTTCAGATGCTCTTGCATCAGACTCCCAGGGAGGAAAATAACTATTCATTAGGTCTTCAAGGTATGCACCATACTTGGAAATTTCATCTTTTGTCATCGAAGTAGCATTCTCTGTTGGTCGAGATTTTTGTTTGACCATGTACTATAAATATTCTTTGTCTCTAGTTTTATTCAGTAGTTTCATATCCAATACTCTCTTGATCTCCTTTTGCACTACTCTCGGTAGTTGTTCTTTCCATTCTATGGTTTGATCTCCATCACTTATAGGTTCATCTGCTGAAACATCCTCTGTCTCCTTGAAGGGATACAAATCTTCAACATTAAAAATTGGATAAATTCCAACACCACTTGGAAGTTTTATTTCATAGGTATTAGAAGAAAATTTCCTTAAAATTTTACCAATCTTTTTAAGATTTATTTTTTTTATAAGTCCCTACAGGAAACCTCTATTTCCTCAAATATACCATGACCAAGTCACCAACCTCAAAATAAACTAGTTTTCTCTTCATGTCTTCTCTTTGCTTATAATTGTGGCTGCTCTCTTGCAATTTTGCCTTGACCCTTTCCTACAACTCTTGTATACTCATTGCAAAATCCTCACCATCAACACTTCTTACTTCTTGCTTTCCCAAATTCCTTAACTCATACACTCCCTTAGGATGAATTCCATAAAAATTTTGGAATGGACTCATCCCTATGCTTCTATTTGGTGAGTCATTATATGTAAACTCAAGTTGAGAAAGCTTCTGATCCCACTACCTAGGGTTCTCATTCACAAGGCTTCTCAAAATATTTTTGAGACTTCTATTCACTACCTTGGTTTCTCCATGAGTCTATGGATGATAGGATGAGATAAAACTGAGGTTAGTACCAATACTTTTCCACAAGGTTCTCCAAAAGTGTCCCACAAATATAGTGTCTCTGTCAGAAACTATACTTTTGGGTAAACCATGCAACTTTACAACCTCTTTAAAGAACAAATTTGCAAAATTTGTTGCATCACTAATTTTGGTAAAAATAATGAAATGAGCCATTTTTGAAAATGTATCTACTAACCCCAGATGGGGTGACACGCAACACTCCATTGACATTGGGCTTAGCACTAAGCCATGGCATAAATGCTGATGGACGCCACCCACAAGCCTGCATTTATGATGGTGGACGGCCATAACAACAACTATACGATGGAGGGACACCCCCCTCGCGCGATCACTCTCACTCATAGCGCACTCAACATGACAGAGTTTAAGGAGGGTAAGGTGACTTCGGCCTCTGGTAATTTTTTTTCTCATGTACTTGGACAGAGCGGGTCTGCTCCTGGTTCGACTCTCCTCTTCGTATGGGAGCTTTGGTGCAGTCCTGTATCCCTCTCGTCCTGGCTCACTCCCATCTCGATGCATTTCGGTGAGGAAACTCCTGGCATTTTTCTTTTTTGTGTGCCTGGATAGAGTGGGTCTGCTCTTGCTCCGACTCTCCTCTTCATTTGGGAGCTCTGGTGCAACCCGACATCCTTCGCATCCCAGCTTACTCCCTTCTCGTTGCAACCCCTCTGTATAGTCATCCATTCCTCGACAATTATGGCCAGAAAGAGGGGTAGGTATCGCCGTGGCTCGGCCTGGTACACCCACAAGGCCCAGTGGCAAAGGAAAGAAAAGTTGGAGTGTGCTCTGGCGATGGCGACCTCCATTCTCCGAAAGAAGGCTCGAGCTGAGAAATTGGTGTTGCATGCCATCATTGCGGAGATGGGAGCCGGTTGCAGCAGCAAAGCCATGACAATTAAGCCAGGAGATAGGCAGGAGGAAGGTGTTGAGGACATGTTTCCCACCTGTTACATGGAAGAAGATCCGTTCATGGAGGACCTGATGACTACCCTGGAGCCCCAAGCCATGGAGGCGACACAACGGTATGAAAGCGGCCCAAAAATCGCTCTGGCAGATGACATCCCCGGGTGAATTATTGAGGAAATTCCCTGGCCGGGTGACCACAGCCCCACCAGCCATGATATGCAGGCAACCAGAGCAGAAGTGAATGTGAACAACAATCGCTCGGCGAGGAAGGAATATGTGAATGGTGCAGAGCTGATGGAGCTTGACGCTAGAATTGGAGCGACCGTGGAATTGAGGGATGTATCCCTCAACGACGTGGGTGATGGTTTGCATGGCTCTCTCCTCCATGTAGAGCATCTGGCTCTGGTGTTCGAACTCTAAGGCCACATGGTAGACCTGGAGCATAGAGCCCTTCTCATGGGCCAGCGTCTGGACCTGCTCCTTGACGCATACTCCAATGTTCCAGCAAAGCAGAAGTGCCCTCTCTGCGTGTAGGCATTTTCCATCCCGGCTGGGTCCACGTGGAAGACAAGCAAGGGAGACAGGTCACCGGGTATCTAGGTCTTTTATGCTTTTACTGGTTCTTAGTTTTATCGTGTTACTATTTTATGCCTATCTGGACTATAGCCATCTGTCCTGGTTTCCTTCATTTAGTTTCTCACTAAAATATGTAATTGGTATTTGCTCCTGACTCAAGACAACTCCTATTACAGTCTCACTAGCATTAGTCTCAACTTGAAAGAATTTATCAAATCTTGGAAAAGCTAATGTAGACTTTTCAATAATCTTTTTCTTCAATAGTTTAAAATTTCTATAATTTTCTTCAGTCCTTTTGAATGACCGTTTACTTTCTTTGATAGTTTCTACAATAGGTGCACATATCTGAATGAAACTTCTAATGAAATTTCTATAAAAACTTGCAAGTCCATGGAAAATTCTTACCTCAAATGCATTTCTTGGGGTTGGCCAATTCAAAATTGATTGAACCTTTTCTGGGTCCATATTCAAACCTTCTTCAAATACTACAAACCCCAAATATATCAGTTCCCTCTTCATAAAACTACATTTCTTCAAATTTACTAGCAGTTTTTCCTTCTGCAAGGTACTCAAAACCATCATGAGATGCATTGAATGTTCCTCTTTTGTCTGACTATATATCAAGATGTCATCTAGATATACTATCATAAAATTTCCAATAAATTCCTTTAAGACATCATTCATTAACCTCATAAATGTACTAGGAGAATTTTTTTATCCCAACAGGCATCACCAACCATTCATATAGTCCACTATTAGTCTTGAAAGTAATTTTCCATTCATCCCCTTATCTAATTATTATTTGATGATATCCACTCTTTAAATCAATATTTGAAAAATATTTTTAACCACTCAAAGAATCCATCAAATCATCTATGTGAGGCAATGAAAATATGTACCTTATTGTAATTTTGTTGATTGTTCTGGAGTCAATGCACATGCACCATCCTCCATCATTCTTTGGGTTGAGTATTGTTGGTACATCACATGGACTCAAATTCTCCTTCACCAATCCTTTATCTAACAACTCATCTACCTTCCTTTTAATATCTTCATTCTCTTTTGTGGTCATTCTATAGGTTGCTTTATTAGGAAAAATTGCTCCAAGGATTACATCAATGTGATGGATAATACTTCTCACAGGATTTAAAGTATTTCGCAAGTCATCCACTATAATATCAATAAATTAATCAATAATAACTTTAACTTATGTAGGTAAATCATATAGATTTTTATTAGTGAGTATTACCTTTGGCTTTAAACCAATTAAGGAAAAATGAATCTCTTCTTCTTTCTTAACTTTTTGCAGCAGCTCCTTCCCACTTATCAGTAGTACACTTGGAACAATTTCTTCCTTGGATATTTCATTCTTCAAAGGTAACAACACATGTTTGTTCCCATTCTTTTCGAGAGAATAAGTGTCCCTTCTACCATCACGGGTGACTTTCCTATCATATTGCCACAACCTTCCCAAAAACATATGGCATGCGTCCATGGGAATTATATCACATAACACCTCATCCTTATAGCTATCAATATGGAATTCCACTTTACACTGTTCATTTAACAAAATATGATGTCCCTTCTACAACTAGGACACTCTTTAGGGAGTGAGATGTAATAGCCTATGCAATCCCAATTTCTCTACCATCTCTGTGGAAACCAAATTGTCTGTGCTACCACTATCAATGATAATTTTATAGAACTTACCTCTTGACTTACATACAGTCTAGATCATACTTTTCCTTTGAGATGGTTCATGAACGTCCTTTTCTTCCTTAACCAAAACTCTCTTCAACAATAATTATTTCCATACCTTTGGAGTTTCTTCTTTTTCTACTACATTCACATCTTCTTCCTTTGTTTCTGCAACATGCGAATTCCTCTAATTTGTTTCCTTGTTGTCAAGATTGTCCCATGACATGTTTCCTATTTTTATCACATGTATAACATCTCATTTCTGTACCTCTTCCTCAACCTCTTCAGAAAAATATTCTGCCTCTTGATTCTCCTCCTCTGTTATATTGTCCTTTTCCTCTTGCTGGACTCCTTCCTTTGTTTCTCTGGCTTTGCTTTTTGGCCAGCTTCTCTTCTTCCTTCAAATATTCTTGGTATGAATCTTCAATAGTTATCATAGACAAAAGAATGATTTTATATTTCATTTCATACCTCAAACCATTTATGTATCTAGCAACCTTCTTAGAATCTTCCTAATGCGACCAACTCTAATGTTCAACCTATAGAATTCCTTTGTGTATTCTTTTACTGTCATATTTTTTTGTCTAAGGTTTTGCAATTGTCTAAACAAATTCAATTGATAATCCTTAGGCATGGAATTACCTTTAAATTTGGCCACCATTATGTCCCAACTCTTAATATTAAACTTTACTTTTCTTCTTCCTGCATGTCCTTTTATCCTAGTCACTGCATGTTTCACCTTCTTCTCCTCTTCTACCTATTCATAGTCAAAATATTTATCCATGACATTTATCTAGTCAAGTAAGTCATGAACATTTAAATTACCTTAATACATGGGAAATTCCATCTTAGGCTTGGATCCAACTTTTGTGACCATTCTTACTATCTATTCCTCTGTTGTTTCTCCTCCTAGGGCTCCTTCTATTGTTGGATAACTGAGAGGGGGGGGTGAATTAGTAATAAATATTTTTAATCATTTTAACCACAATATGTAAGTGTTATTTATATTTATGATCAATGTAACATTTCCATCCAATAAGTGAAGAGTAAATAAACCATAAACAATGAACAATCACACACATTCATAGTACACCAATATTTTTATGTGGAAACCAAAAGTGGGAGAAAATCATGGAATGATTTTTCTTATATGTCTTTAAGAATTACATTCATTGGAAGCACCAACTTCCTTTGTTCTCCAGTTGCAACTGGAAGGAGGCTCAGACCCCCTCTATTTGTAGGCTACAACCTGAGAGAACCTCCAACTCCCCAATTCTCTGGCTACAACCCCCTATGTTCTCCAACTACAACTGAAAGGTGGCTACAACCACCTATCCTTTCCCTCTCTTTCCTCCCTGAAATACAAGTAAAATGATGAAACCACTACCACACTGTCACTATGAGATATACCATTGTAAACCTATACCAATATGTGACAACAACCTGTAACCAGCCTATGCCACCAACCTGTAACCAAACTATACCTGTACTCTTCCTGTACCAACAAAACCCAATAGGTACGTGACCTGTCAATGTTGTAGAACACATATCTACGCGCCCTTTCTCTACTATAGCCCACGTAAGTACATGTCCTTTCTATAATGCAGCCTGTGTACACCTTATGAAAACTAGGGTTTTCTCTTTCCTGAAAAACTCTGATCCTTTGCTGCCTCTATCGCATCAACTTGCAACATGTCACTATATGCACACTATAGTTGTGCACTATGCATACATCCTCATACAAATCCCTTAACCAAGTGCATCTATATCTCTCTAGTCATGTGCCATCCAAGTGTGTATAATCATGAACAAGTATAATAACCCTCATGGACTAGACATCAAAACCTGGATAATATACAACCTCTCAATAAATCAACCACTTCACAAATACAAAAAACCCTTAACCATATTCCAAGAAATATGAGATATGCCTCAACTCTAACAAGATGTACCAATGATAAATTATACCAGCACTATATTTATATATATCTAACTTAGACAATAAGTCCCATGGAGCCAATAACCACTCTAGGGAAAATCCTCAAACCCCCATAAGCATTTCTCATGTAGACACTAAAATCCAACTACTTATAGAAATAAGACATAACTTTTGAACCCGTAGATAGATCTTTTGTACCATATCAATGTAGACCTTCATGGGAGCTTTCTTTAAGACTCTAGAGACCTGACATCTTCATATTCTCAAGTTTCTGTGTATTTTCTCATATGTATTCTCCCTGTTATACTGAAATCCCACATACGTACGCGACCCTATCCACTGTAGCCTGTGCACACCTAAAAAACTAAGGTTTTTTCATTATTTTCTATAATTTTGAAACGTTTGTCATCAACCCTTCATGCTACCTCAGACTTGCTCAATTTCAAATGTATCAATGTGTACCTACAATAAACCTTACACAATAATAGATATCTAATGTTCTCAATAGGTTCTAATAGGAGAGCCTTTCTCTCTTATTTATACTTCCATGCAACCTCCTCAAGGGGTTACCTTCTAACAAACTTAACCCAATTTCCTTCTTTTAGGGATAACCCACTTCTAACGACTTGTCCACTTCTAACCCACTTTGATACAAATAGTAAATTCCTCACTTCTACTTGCAACTAACTTATTTTTGATTATTTTCTTAATGCAACAGCTTAACCCATGATTAAATCCTAGTTTCACCCACTTGACTAGTCAACTTCTTCTAGGATCTTCCAGAATAATTTGAATTCTTTGACCTTCTAGATAACTCATGAGTGTTCTCCAAATTCACAAGGTCATAACTCTCTAACCGTGAGGAGTTATGTGACACTCCACATGTCACCAAAAATGGCATGACATGTACTATCCATATAGAATAGTATTACCTAGAAATATAATAATATTCACACCATTATACATCAATCAAACTAAATTCCCTTAACCATACTATTGGGGATACCAGAATTTTCTACCGGACTTGCTTCAAGGGTTGACATCAATGACAACCAACCTAATTAATCAACAATTTCCCCATTTGGCATTGATGGAAACACTTTGATGCAACATTGAATTCATATCACTCATGCTCCCCCTATGGCCATCACTCCCCCTAGAAACATGCCTTTTTTCTCTCTCTCCAAGCATATAAGTCTCTATCCTACATCTGATGAATCTCTCCCCTTTTACATCAATGGAAAAGGTAACTTTCCATCTGGGGATACTCCCCCTAACTGAAATGTCCTTGGGGCTGCTCCCCCTGAATGAACTTTTCCTGAAACTGCTACCCCAACCTGAACTATCCTCTTTAAGGTGCTTCCTCATGTGAATCTATGACATATAAGATAAGCATTAAAAAAAAATTCATTTTGGAGTAGAAATTACTCCGAGTCTCTGGCGAAGATGCTCAAAGGCTTCCCTCGGAAGTGGTTTTGTAAATATATTTGCAACCTCTTCTTTTGTTCCCACATATTCAAGTTTGATGTTCTTCTCTGCAACCTATTCTCATAGAAAGTGATACTTTATTGGAATGTGCTTCGTCTTGGAGTGCATTAATGTATTCTTTGAGATACTGATGGTGCTTGTATTATCACAATATATTGGAATGGACTCATCATACTCAACCTGCATATTTTTCAGATTTTGTTTCATCTATAGAACCTATGTACAACATGTTGTTGTTGCAATATACTTTGTTTCAGTTGTAGATAACGATATTGATGACTGTTTCATCCAAGATACCAAACACTCACCCAAGTAGAATGTTGATCCACTGGTGCTTTGTTGGTCATCAATGCAACTTACCCAATCTACATCTGTGTAGGAAATAAGTGATTTATCCTTTCCTTTTGGATACCATAATCCAAAATCCTTTGTACCCTTGAGATATTTGAAAATCCTCCTCACTTCTAGAACATGTGATTCCTTTGGTTCTTCTTGAAATCATGCCACTTGTCCAACTTCCTGCATTACATCTGGTATGTATTTTGTCACATAAAGTAAGTTTCCAATCATTGACCTATACTACCTCTGATCTGTAGACTTTAAATCATCCTCTTTACTAAAATTGCAATTGGTTTGCATAGGAATATTAACTAGTTTGCAATATCCCATTCCGAACCTCTTTAGCATTTATCTGATATACTTAATTTGAGAAATAAAAATTCCTTGGTTGCTTTGACATATTTGAAGACACAGAAAGAAGGATAGCTATCGAAGTAATGAAATTTCAAATTCATTCTGCATATCCTTTGAAAATTTATGGCTTAACCTGTCATCATCACTTCCAAAAATAATATCATCAACACAAACTTCAATTAACAAAATACTATCTTGAGTTACCTTGACGTAGAGGTTATTTTCTACATTTCCTTTTCTGAACCCTAGTTGATGTAGATATATGTCCAGTCTAGAATACCATGCTCTATGATCTTGTTTTAGACCATACAAGCCCTTCTTAAACCTGCACAGATAATATTCATTCTCTGACAACTAAAAACCTCCTGGTTTCTCAATGTAGACTTCTTCTTCAAGTTCCCCATTCAGAAAGGTTGATTTCACGTCCATTTGATACACTTTAATATTCTTGGAGCATGCATAAGCTAGAATCAATCCGATTGCTTCCATTCTGGAAACTGGGGAAAATGTCTCTTCAAATTCGATACCTTCAACATGTGAGTATCCTTCACGTACCATTCTAGCTTTGTTTCTGGTAACCTGCCCATATTCATTCAATTTATTTCTGAAGACCCACTTTGTGTCGATCACTTTCTTGTACCTTGGTCTTGGAACCAATTCCCAAGTTTCATTCTTCTATATTTGAACCAATTCTTCATTCATGGCCTTTTTCCATAATTCACACTTGTTGCCTTCTTCAAAATTTTTTGGTTCAATCAACTATAGTAGTGCTAGGTGCACTTGTTTTGGTGAACGAATTCTTCTTCTAGTCTCAATTTATACATCTTTTTTCCCGATAATCTGATCTAAAGGTCTCAATTTATACATCTTTTTTCCCGATAATCTGATCTAAAGGATGATTCTTCTGTATTCGTTTCCTCGGTGTCTTTGGAGGTACTTGTTGTAATTTCTCTTCTACTTCTATCTAATCTTATTCATCTTCCCCTTATGTTTCTTCTTCATCCTTTTCTTCTTCTTCGTAAACTTGTTCCACTGATTCCTTTTCTTCTTCCTTTAATTTTCATTCACCTATTTCATCAATTGTTACATTGATTCTTTCCACAACTTTGCTAAGCCTTAGATTGTAACACTTGTATGATTTCCTTGTACTTGAGTAACCAACAAGTATTCCTTTTTCCACACAAGAATCAAACTTTCCCATTCTTCCTTCTTCTCTTTTGTTGTAGCATTTCCTTTCGAAAAATCTAAAGTGCTTCACATTTGTTGGTATTCCTTTCCATAGCTCATAGGGAGTTTTGTCACTGTTTTTTCTGAGCATTACTCTGTTTTGTATGTGAACTATTGTATGCATTGCATGTTTCTATAAAAAACATGTCAACTTAGAATCCATTAACATTGTTCGAGCCATTTCCTTTACTGTCATGTTACTTCTTTCAACAACTCCATTCTGTTGAGGTGTCCTAGCGACAAAGAATTGCCTTTTTATTCCATGTTTTCTACATAAATCCATAATGTAATATCCTAAGATCGAGCCATAGTTGTAATTGTGAATGTAAATATGTTTTGTAGGCTGGTGAGCCAAGTGATTATAAGTTAGGAGGCTTATGTGATAATTAGGTCGGAGAGCCTAGATGCTAAAGGTCAATGATCTTATTTTTTTATATGTAAATACTCATATAATTAAAATAAAATCCATTGTTTCATGTAGATCAACTATGATAAAAGAGAATGGGGGACAAAGATCCACTAGGTAGGGAAAGGGATGGGGCTAAGAGGATAGGAAAAAGGGCTAAGCTAAAGGGATTATCTCTAAGGGAATAATATTATATTATTACTTCCTAAAAACTAAGTTTGGGCATAACCTATGTTATCCTAAATTCTTGTGGGAAGGGAACGAATGATAAGTGGAGCTCATGCAACTTCATGAAGACAAGTGTCTGATTTGGGACATGAAGTTATATGGGAAAACACATCATTCTTGGGGGGTTCTCTTCCATTCTGGCTAGGCTTCACATGCACTCACACATTGATCCATGACCTCCATTATCGAACTCTGAAACCTGTATGCATATCTTGAGTGATATCGTGTATTTTTCTGTGATGAATAGAGCCGGTAATCCTGTTGGATGGCACATCGCACTGGTATCTACCTGATCCTATGATAAACTTGTCAGTTATGAGTAGTGCCTATTCCAAACCTGAAGGAAGTTGTTGCTTCCATCACCTATGTGTTAGTTGAATGCTAAAGTTGTTTTCACCTAATCATGTTGTTGGTTACCTGGGAGTAGGAGTGAAGAGGCGGGTTGTCAGGCCCATGGAAAGAAGAGGCAGGTTTTTAGGCATGTGAGTAACTCTCTCCACATGAGATATTTTACTGGAAAATAAGAAGCAGGTTTTCAGGACTATGAGAAACTCTCTCTAGGTGAGAGAGGTTGTTGGGGAAGTGATTTCTCCTGGAGGGATCCCAACAATAGTTATAGTGCTCTGAGAATTCATGTTTGGCCTGTTGCTGAAGCCCTCGAAGGGAAGTGGGGCAGCCAAAGGACTGTTGAGTAGAGAAGGAGCACCCTTCCTGGGGGTGGGACATGCATGTGGGGAATGAGATCCTATAGGCTATGTGTATAAGTTGGCTCATGGGAGGAAATCCTTCTTGATTGACTATGTAACATCCCATTGTCTCAGCCTAGCCTAGGAATCCCTTTACCCAGGTGGATTTTAGTCCCAGCTTAGGCATGACCCATTGCTGAGAGTGATGAGCAGCGGGGTCTATGGCTATGAGGTTCATGGAAGGTCTTAACGTAGTTGGTGGTCTTCTACAAAAAGATAAGTACCATTTCTATGTTCATTTACATGCTGTGTATTTGTACATGTTTTATATTTATGATTTTAGCTTGTATATGTTGTACGTATAGGCTTTACTTTTATTTCCTCATTTATCTATGTATTAGCAGAATGTAATTGTATGTTAAGTTTTATTTGTATGATGTTCTGCAAGAGTCTTTGAGTGGTGTATCCTAGCAGGTCTATGGATGGGTATGCTACATTTTGGTTATCAGAATCTTAGTAAGAATGAATGTGTTTTAGAGTAGCATGGCCTGACTTGGGTGGCCGGGGACACTACAAAATGGTATTAGAGCTTGAAAAAAGAATAATTGTAGTAGCATGCCCTGGGCTTGGGAGGCTGGGGGAGGTTATAATATGGTATCAGAGCTTGAACATAGCATAATTGTAGTAGCATGCCCTGAGCTTGGGAGGTCAGGGGAGGTTAAAATATGGTATCAGAGCCCATGGTTTCAGATGAATTGTTGTCGAAATGGACAAAATTCAAGTATCAGAGCCCATGGTTTCAACATTGAACCTAGATGGATTGTGTATAAGGAATTGAAGTAAAAATTCCATAGGGATTTGATGTACAGAGTACCAGAGGGGCGCTTAGAGAGATACTAGGTGGTAATGGAAAGCTCAATAGAAGTGGCAGAGAAGTTATCAAAATGATCATGGTTGATAACAACAATATTTAATTTTATCTATAGGAAATACACGAGGGGAAGTAGACCCTTCCCAGTCGTCAGATCTGGAAAAGGTGCATGAAAATTAACCTCCAAGTCCTTCGGACTTCGTGACTTCGGTGAAGTTTATGTTTTGTTGAGAAAAAGGGGCCGAAGCCCGAAGTTCTGAAGTCTTGGGGTGATTTTCATCCATAAGATCATCCAGGAGGAGAAGAGTCGTGGATTTTGCCCAAGTAGTTCGACGGTTCGGAATTAAGGGAAATTGGTTGAAGTGCGTGCATAATGGACTTCCTCCTGAGCTCCCAAAGTCCGAAACTCATTAGGATTGTTCGATTAACATGGACACGTATTTGTAGATCAACCGTGACAAATTTGGTAGTTTAAAGATTCAGAGTTTGGGAGAACCAAGAGGTAATGTTAAAAAAAGCTCTGAAGTCCCGGAGTCCTGGAGTCTCAAAGTTCTGTGAAGAAGTTGTTCAATGGTTCAGATTTTGGGAGAAACATGGTTATAAGTAAAGAAATTCACGGAAGCCCATAGATATGAAGTGCCAAAGCACGGGGTATGATGTGGCATGATGATGTCACCAGGGGTGATGTGGACCTCCACTAGTTGTGCCATGCGTCAGTCAAAATTTTACTTTTGACGACCTTGTTGGACCAATAGCAATCCAACACATGGGGGACATGTGTCACCATATTATATGATGATAGTTGTACTTGTGGACCCCAGAAAAGTTAAGAGGTTTGGGAATTTGACATTTGGAGGAAATGTTAGAAGAAGTTGTGAAATCTACTGAAGTCCAAAGCACCGGAGCACCAGAACTCCAAAGAGACATCGATTCAGTACTTCACCGGTTCAATACTTCATCGGTTTGGTGTTTAGGGAAATCACAGAGTGATGAGGTATAAACCTTCGAAGTATGAAGTTTCGAAGTCAATAAGCACAGGGTATGACATGGGATGATGACGTCACCAGGGGTGATG
Organism: Picea engelmannii; assembly: GCA_009831015.1. Classification (NCBI taxonomy): domain Eukaryota; kingdom Viridiplantae; phylum Streptophyta; class Pinopsida; order Pinales; family Pinaceae; genus Picea; species Picea engelmannii. The sequence goes on along the minus strand of ML813260.1, from coordinate 87,363 downwards.
TGGAACTCCCCTATTTGTGCCATGTGTTAGTAAGAATTGTACTTTTGACAACCTTGTTGGACCAATAGCATTCTGACATGTGGGGAACACGTGTCACCATATTATATGATAAAATATGTACTACATGGACCCTGGAAAAGTTAAGAGGTTCAGGAATTCGACATTCAGAGGAAATGTTAGAAGAAGTTGTGAAATATATTGAAGTCTGAAGCACTGGAAATTCGAAGAGACACCGGTTCAGTACTTCACTGGTTCGACGTTCAGGGAAATCACATACTGATGAGGTAGAAACCTCCAAAGTCTGAAGTTCCAAAGTCAAGAATCATGGGAATGGTGTGGTCGAGGACGTCACCTAGGGTGACATGGGAACACTAGATGATTTCCATGTGTCATCATTTTTTAAAGCATTTCAAATATTTTTTAGGCCAATTCAATCATGACACATGTCAGTCATGGGATTGAGCCATGTGTATGCTCCTTAATTCTACCATGTAGCACCTTGGTACGTGGATACTGATGAAATTCCGGGAGTTCGTCAATTCAGGGAAAACATGGTAATATGAAGGAAAAACCTTCCAAGTGTGAAGCTCTGGAGAGTCAGTCTGAGAGTTCACCAGTTCGACGTTCAAGAGAAATCAGTGTGGAAGTTGTAAGAACCTGTGAAGCCCGAAACTCCGAAGCATCAGAGTCCCAAAGTGCCAAAGAAGCAATATTAGGGGAGTTCGCCACTTTGGCATTCGAAGTAAATGAGGTGAGGTGAAAGGAAAACCTCTAAAGCCTGAATTTATGGAGCCCTGAAGTCCCGAAGTATAGGATAAGTTCCATATTAATAAGAACCTAGTCACAACCCATGGTCACATGTGATTAGGGGCCAAATAAAAAGGGATAATACTTGAAACCTATTTTAAAAGAAAGAAAAGGGCTTAGGAAGGAATCCTGAGGGATTTTGATTGTTCGGAACTGCATCAAAATTGGTAAAGAAGGTCTATGAACCTTATGAGTGGATCCAAAAAAGGTCCAAGAGCTATTTTGGCTCTGAGAAAGAAGAATAAATTCATAGGGATTTCATCAGTGAAAGGACAATTTTCAATTGTTCATAACGTTCTGCTCAATACTCAGAATTGAGCAAGGAAGTAGTCATTGGAAATGTCTTGGAAAGAGGATTCCATGTATTCCATCATAATTGAGGATTGAGCAATTTATATCATAGGACATCAGAAATAGTATTGTTGGTGACCATGAAAGGAAAACTGTGCATATATTACCAAAATGGTATATGATGGTTCTAGCTAACAAAAATTTGTTGTATGTCTGTTTTTGGATGTAATGGTTACATTTAAAACATAAAAAGTGCTAGAGATGTCCGTAGATCGAAGAAAGAAGGACATAGATAGTTCTTCATTTACATATGATATCTTTAGGAAGTTATTGGATCAGATGTTGGGATCAATAAGAAACATGGAGAACGTGAATGAAATTCTGGTTTGGGGAAGACCTATTCTATATAGATTGATATATCCGAATGCTAGTATTTTGATAAAGAAAGATGAAATGTATGCATGGAGAAAGTGACAACATCTCCAAACATCATTCCTACAGTTTGGATATAGCACTTGCATTACTGCTATCAAAATGCGCAGTGGAAGCATGGTATGAAGGTCATCAAATATGGCATGAGATAAGTTGATTATGCATGTTAGGTTGAAAAATCAGATGGGTTATGATAGGAGAAAGTAATAATTCATCAAGATAATCCCAATGTTGATATGATCAGTAAAGGAAAGGCTAAATCAATTTCTTCAAGAAGGAAATTGCTGTTAAATATCCAAGGTTACTCGGAGAAAATTACTGGAAATATAATTGGGTCATGTAGGAGTTGGATTAGAGGAATCCAAGTAATAATGGAATGCTGAAATTCAATATCATTTTTGGCCCTCGACCAAGTTTTGGGATAACATTGGTCATGTTTGACCATTTTTGGGATTTCGACAGGTTGGTCGAAGATGGAGCGCCCAGGCGAAGCGAAGATCGCGAGATCTCTCCCTTTTTGTGGGCTTTTTGGGTTTTAGGATTTATGTAATTGGTATGGGATGTCGGTCCATGGGTTTTGCCCATGTTTAGGCCCTTTTGTAATGTATAAATAAGTAGCTAGGCGAGGTAAGAAGGAGTCAATGTCTTAGTTCTAATATTAGCTATGTGCAAGAAGATGTGTTAAGGCTTGCAGAGCTAAGTACAAGCTTTTTGTAAGTACTTTGTGCATAGACTGTGTAAGGCTTTTTTCCTTGGTCTAACTCAGGGAAGGAGGATCTGGCAAGGTGCATGTAGATATCCTTTCCTAGGCGGAGTTGGCTTTGCGTCTTGGTGCTTGTAAGGAGATTGAAGAGACTAATAAAGAAGAGAAGAAGAGTTGGTGGATGTAGCCCCACACTGGGGTGAACCACGTATATCCTGTGTTATTGTGATTTGTGCAATGATATTTATGGTGTTTATGTACGTATTTGCTTGATCTAGATGCATGATAGGTATATACAATGTTGCTTAGTGATTTATGATGTGAATGAATGCTAGATCTGTTCTAATGCTATGTGGTAAATGAATAGATGTACTTAGATCTTGATTAATACTGCGTTGTTCTGTAATCAGGGTTTGACCTACGATGTGAATAAGGATTAAATACTAATGAATTTTAATTACTAAGCGCTCTGTTAAGTATTGTGATCATAGATCTATGTCCTAGCTAGGTGTTGGACAACTGAGAGGGGGGGTGAATCAATTGTTATCGTGCTTAAACAATTATGCTTATTTTAAACTCTTTGCAGAATACTTAATGACAATCACAATAATGCAAGGAGGTAAGCAATAGAACATTTGAAATCAGTCACAGATATGAAATATACAAAGATAGATATTTCCTAAGGAAACCCATAAAGGGTAAAAACCTCTTCTTCTTGGCATGACAAGTAATATTTACATTTTGTACATTATCATACATATGAGCTCCAACTCATTGTGAGGCTACAACCTCTGTTTTTCAAGCTGCAACTTGCTGAGAGCACCAACTCTCTGTTTTCTCTAGCACCTACTAGAAGGAAGCACCAACTCCCTGGTTTCTCTAGCACCCATTAGAAGGAAGCACATTTCTCTAGCACCCACTAGAAGGAAGCAACAACTCCCTAAGTGTTCTAGAACCAATTGGATGGAAGCACCAACTTCCAGTCACACAGGCACCAACCTGTAAAACAGAGAACAACAATTATCCCTTGCACCACCCTGCCACCCTGGTTTCTCTGGCTGCAACCAGATGGAAGCTACAACTCCTTGTGTTCAAGCACCCACTTGAACCTCTGAGAAAAACAGTCCTCCCTAGCACCTCCCTACCACCCTGAGATATAAATATTTTCTACTGAAACTTATTACAATGATTCAATAGTTGTCATTGGCTTACCAGGCTTATCACTGTTCTGCTATGCTGCTCTGCTCTCCTGTATCAGTGTCTCTCTGCCTGCATCTTCTTGTGGTTTCTGATCTTTTTCTTTTCTCTACAAGTGCGCCTCGGCCTTCTTTTACTGTCTCAGCTATGCATATCTATTCTTTGCTTTTGCTGCACTTTATGCTCTGCATGCCATATCCCTTCTATGCACCATTCCTCTTCTGTGCATTTTAGCTGCTGCACTCTGCCTCCTTCTACACACCTGAATCACTCTCAACAACACCCAATCTCTTCTCTGTTCTCCATTTTTATTCTCTGTATGCATCATCTGCATCCTCTATTCACAATGCTTCTACATTCTCTCCCCATGTCGAGTGCTCTGCCTGATCATCATTACAACTCTTCAGCTTCTCTGGCTATCAAACCCATGCGTCCATCATCACTGGGTGTTATGCCGAGATTCCTTAGCCTCTCCAGCAATTGAGACTCTTCGTATTCTGTATCACAGTCGAGCTCATTCCCTCTGTTGTAGTTCTAGGATCCAATGGTCTTACATCTATCAATAGCCTCTATGAGTAGTCTTCAGGACATTGGAAGATGCCTCGAGACACTTCATCTTCTCTGGCAATCACCCTGAAGTCTCTTCGAGTCCTCTGGAAGACACCATCAGTCATTTCTAGCAATTACACTGTGAACCTCCAAGAAAATGCATCAACAACTGAATCACCAACCATCCAAGAGTCATGATTCAGTTCTGCTAACTAAATCATAACTGATCGATTAACTGTGAAGAGCAACAGTAGGCCTTCGATCATATTTCCAAGTATCCAACACCGTTGGATTACAAGCACAAGGTCTCGCATTGATTTCGCTATTTCTCATTTTGGAATTTTGGCATTTCGACATTCCTGTGGTGAAGAGTCTCGACTCTCCATGTCCCAAACTCTTAATGGAGCTTGCCTCTTTGAGCTCTTCTCTACAACTCTTCAAAGATGTGACCACCGACGATGACCAAGAGCTTATCCATAAAGTGCTTTCACAATTTCGCATTTCGACATTCCTATGATGAAGAGTCTCAACACTCCAAGTTGCGATCACTAAAATGGAGCTTGGTTGCACTAGCTCCTTCCTCCATCTTCCGCAGATGTGACCACTGGTTGTGACCACAGCCTTATTCGAAAACGCATTTCGCAATTTCACGTTTCGCAAATTTGTTGCGAGTCACTCTGACTCTTCCAACTCCCAATCACGAAATGGAGCCTTGCAACTTGCAATCTCCTTCCTTCACATGCCCACAGTTGTGACCAAGAGTTTATCCATAAAGTGCTTTCGCGATTTCGCCTTTCGGAATTCCTACATTTTGGCATTCCTATGGAGAAGTATCTCGACACTTCAAGTCACAAACCCTGAAATGATCGGCATTTCGCATTTCGCAACTTCAGGACTCCTATGATGAAGAGTATCGACTCTTGACTCGTCCAACTCCCGGTATCCGAAACTCTGAAATGGAGTCAGATCAACGGTCCACAATCTTGATGATTCGACGGTCCAGATCTTTTCATGATTTCACATATCGCGAGTTCCTACCGTGAGTTGCTTCCTTGACTCCTCCAACTCCCAGTATCTGAAACTCTGAAATGGAGTCAAATAAACGTATTTCGACGTTTCTCATTTCACCGTTTCGGCATTATTTTCATGAATGTCCTTGACACCTCCAACTCCCGATATCCGAAACTCTGAAACTCCATGTCGCGATCCCCGAAACTCCATGTCATGATTTCACATTTCGGCATTTCAAAATTTTTCATATCGCGAGTTCGAGAGGTTAGGGAACCCCGTTCCTTTGATTTTCCAATCAGCGAAATGATGATCTTTCACCACGTGTCCTATGGACCCAACGGTCCAGATCTTATCGTGATTTCGAAACTCCACGGGCCTTCGTCGTGTCTGATCAACGGTCCAAATCAATCCTCGATCTGACGGCTAGGATTATTTCATGATTTCTCATATCGCAAGTTAGAGAGGTTAGAGCACTCCTTCCTTTGACCTCTTATTCAGTGAAATGTTGATCTGTAACCACGTGTCCTTCCCAAAGATGGACGGTCCTCCTACTTTCAGGATTTTGTAAGCTCGCTTCACCTTTCACTTTAAAGAACATGTAGGTTCTCCTGGATCCAACGTCGGTCGGACCTCGGGCTCAGATCTGATGCATGAGATCTGTTCTCTTCTACTACACGCTCCTCCTATCTGAATTCAAATCTGATGGTCATCTGGAAATCTAAATGGGATCCAATTATCACTGTTTCTCTTCACTATTGAACTTGCCATTTCCATGCCATTATTGCTGCACTGCTGATCGTGATCTTTTCCATCAATGACAAACACACATACTTTTCCTCTCTCTCAAAACATGCCAACACTAGGTTGTAGACACTTGAGTCTTGCAACCCCCCTTGCCTCTACCTTGGGTGAGACTTCATTTTCTTCGTAGGTGTTGCCAAAAGGGATGGTAGTTAGGGTTTTGTTGGTTTGTTGTTGAAGCGTTGAACCATGGTCTACCTCTGTGCCAAAAAATGGTTCCATTTTTGGGACCTGAAATTGTGATTGTTGGGAACTGAAGAAAATATAAATCTCTATGCATAGATCTTTTGCTATAGTGTGTAGTATTCTACTTGACTTATGAAGCTTTGTGCTAAGAGAAGGAAGCCCGAACTAAATAAAGAGGTAAGGTCTTAAATCTTTGTGCTCTGGTAAAGGTAAGATAAGTGGAAATTTTTTCTTCGAGAGTATGGATCTAGGTATGTTTGATAGATTTGGTCCTAGTATCAAAACTAGGGCACAGTTAGAAGAAAGAATATTTGATCTAAATAGATTTGATAGAAATAGTTAAATATATGTTATTCCTATGCATAGAAAGAATTTTTGGACTAACAAGTGGATGCAGGACCCTAGAAAGTATTTTTGTAGATGTGATCCCAGTGCGTAGTACAAGAAAGGTTGGGGATCGTTTAAAAGAAAGAGAGGATTGACACTTTTTTATAGTTGCATAAGACTAGAACATCTTTCTAAGGAATGCCCTGGTAGAGGTCCTATTTGTATTTGTTGTAAAGTTGTTGGTCATGAGGTTTTGTATTTCCCTAGAATGATTGCTAAAGTTGAGAAGATGAACTTGAGACAAGAAAACCATGAAGAAGGTCAAGAAACTAAGGATATGTTAGAGAATCAGACAAAATCAGAGACTATGTTATTAAAGCTGAAAGAAACATTGAATGATCACAGAGACATAAGTTTACCAGAGATCTTAAGAGAAAAGAAGTGCATAGAAACAATAATAGGAGACTTAGACATAGACTGTGTCTTGGATGAGGAAACACAGGTGAACATTATTCCAAAAAGTACTTGGGAAATTTTGGGAAAGCCTACTATGATTCCTTCATTAGGAAGGATAGGCTTGTTTAAAGAAAAGATGATAAACCTATGTGGAAGACTTACTCATGTACCTATGATTTCTCATGGAGCATCGACTAAAGAAGACTTTGAGGTGATTAAGTTTGTTGAGAAGAACGCTCATTTTTCACTTTTGTTAGGAAAGACTTGGATTGAGAAAGATTAGATACGGAGGAAAGCAGAGGAAGAAGCCACAGAACAGAAAAAACAAGAATTAAGGGACTTCATAGCCGAGAAAATAGAGTGACTAGTACAAGAACAATAGGACAATTCGAAGAAACTGATGGCCAAAGACTTATTTGTAAAAGTTGAAAGAACACAAGAAGGCTTAAAGAACCTATCCATGTAGGAGAGAAGAGAACCTACGCCAAAAGTATTAAGAGAAGAGATATTTCATGCGAAACTTTTGAGATAACATCAACAGTGTGAAGTTAATATGCTAAGAGAAGATAATAATACAAATGGAAAGAGGAATCCAGAGACTCAGATCACAGGGAAGAAGGCTAGAAAGCTCAGTAAGAAGAAAACAAATTTATAAAGACTACGAGAGGTTCCAGTGAAGACTTCGCAGGAAGCAGGCTTGTGAAAATTGAACATCGCCGGAATAGTAGAACAACACAAAATGGAACTTCACCATGACGAAGATATATGACCGTTGGAGGCATCCCGATCATTAGAATGACGCTCCAAAACAGTTAGAAACACAGTTATTGCGGGAAATATCACCATGAAACTGTTTTGACCGCGCCATAATGGATGGAATCATATTGATTAAGCCATTTCAACCCGTTGGAGAAATCCGTTATGCTGTTACCTATTTAATCTGTTGAATACCTCACTGGGACCACTTTTTTCAAAATGAGATTATCTGAGCTAACAAAGAACTGATTGTTATCGCACTGTTCTTTTGAGACATCACCAACCATTTTTCTTACCTTGAGTGTCTGTTTGCCTACTTGAGTGATTTGATTATGAGTGTGTATGTCGGGCAAACGTAGTGTAGTAGAGAAATATGTGGAGGAGATCCTGATAGGCCTTATGACTGAGAAAGTTATGTTCATAGGAGTACAGGCCTCATCGACGCAAGGATCTCAAGCATCCACATGAAATAGACGTCGATCTGGGCCATGTTGAACTGCGACAAAGAAGATAAGAAAGCACCGCGATGACCTGGAGAGAACGAAGTTGATCCCATCGGTCTTGCCTGACTACATCCCACCTCTAGCTGGAGTGGTTAGTCGTGACAATGTCCCACGTGACTTTGAGTACACGCTCATCACTGTGTACCTCCCGAAGGGGATACGCCTAGTTGGACCACAACTAGGATTGATCCCTGATCTTAATATCAATGACTTTAACCTAGGAGATAGGAAGAATTATGCGTTACTCGCACCACATAGGTACTTGATAAAGACGACTGAAAAGAATCCAAATATAGTTCCCCAACCATGGATCAAGGATATCGAGAGGTCCACCATCCTCAACGTGATGAAGATACCCCACTTTGGCAGAAATTAGGAGGTTAACACGTGCGTTAAACTCCTCCTATCATGCTACCATGGAGGTTATCTCTGGTTAGACAAGCGCGTGACTGTGGATCTGGAGCTGATCCACATGATCACTGGATCAAGAGTGTAGGGACCAGAACCTAACCAGTTCTATCCAAGGAAGGTTGCAGATTGCTCCCTGGCGTAGTGTATAAAGGAAACCTATGACGATGTGGAGAAGGGGAAGCGAGGCTACATAGTAGCCTCCATCCAATATGGCGCAGTGTGCCTAGCTTGTCAACTGATCGCTGGAAATATCGTTAGGAAGAACACACCAACGCAAGTTATAAGGTTCGTCATCGACCTCGTAGGGAAGTGCATTGAAGGGATGCATATGAACTGGGCAAGCTACCTTGTCAATGAGTTGGATAAGTGCTTCTGTGAAGCACAGGACCAAGACTATGAATTCCACTTCAGTTGGTTACTCATTCTTATAGAATTTGTCACTTGGGAGATGCCGGAGGGAGAAACATTCCCAGAAATTGATCCATCAGAACCACTGGCCACGAGGTTCACCACCTTGTGGTATACAAGTGATATGGCGAAGCAGTTGCATTCGAATGCTGTCTTCCACACCTATTACCTACATCTCACACGTTCCATTGAATCCTTCCCCCGAATGATGCCGAATACACTCCATAGGTTCAGGCCACTTTCAAAGTTTTGTGCAGACCGACACTTCATATATATCACCACATGTGGGGACAAAAACACGGAGAAGTTGCAATCTTACTACAAATTGACTGAGGAAGATATGGGGGAAATAACCAAGGAATGGCTTGCAAAATTCCTTGTACCAGTTGGAGATGTAGAACTCTCTGACCTCGACCTCATCGAAATTCTTGTGGTCACCAGGATTGAGTGTGATGGACCAAGAAGTGCTAAGAAAAAGAAAAATAAGGAAGAAGTTCAGGAGATAAACAACACATGAGAGGAAACTGTGCCTGACTCACCTAGAGGAGGAGGAGGTGACAAAGTAAACCAAGAAGAGGGAGGGGAGGAAGATAAGAAAGAAGAGGGAGAAGTGACCTTGCTGAAAGATCCCCTTACAGAGGCCAAGACGTCAAATAAAAGGAAGATTTATCCAAATAAACCCTCATCGCGGAAGAAGTCATTTGCCAATAAGCCTCAGTCACAGAATGTGCTCATAGTGGATGATATTGACCTCATCATTGTAGCTGTAGAAGATGCTTTGTAGGATATTTTGCAATGAAATGAAGCAAAGAAGGAGATAATGTATGACAGAATTGAGGTGAAGTTGAATGGGGTACATCAAGATCTCTATTCGAGCCGTGCAATGTCTACTGCATTGTCATCATCAGAAGTTGTAGAATTGGGGGATGAGCCCACCCAACTACGAAGGATAGTAGATGCTATAGAATCTCTCCTTCATCTAGTAAAAGAAGAAAAAAAGTAGGCCACAAAGGCCTTGAAGAAAGCAAAGGTGGAATCCATAGAGCAACATTGGGTTGGCAACAAGAGATAGATGACCTTTGGGTGAAGTTCGAAGAAGACAAGGAGAAAATCCAGAAAGAGAAAGACCAGCTACTAGTAGATAAGACTGTGGTTAAAGAGGAAGTAACTAGAGCACTTTGCTCTGTGTCAAGCTTGGTCCAGATAGAAGAAGAGACAAGAGAGATCCAAGTGGGGAAGCTCTCTAAAGCCATTCAACAGCTTCAAGAAAGAGTATCAGAGCTAGAACTGCAAGCAGTGCCTAGCACCCCGTAAGAAGTAAGAGGTTAGAGGGAAGAAACTTACAGGAGCACAGTAGAAAGAATCAAGGCGTTAGCCTCATAATGCAAGCAACTCAATAACCAAATTTCACAGACTTATGGATGCATTGTAGAAGACCCGAAGCTGAGGAGATTGGAGGCTGATCTAAAAATGAAGAAGACTTGTATTCTTGAAAATATTTGCAAGTTAAATTTTATGTGTTAAAATGAAAATGGATCAACTTTGCAACAAAATTTTAATAGGATTTACTCATTCAAGATTCATATAAACAACAACAAAAATAGTGAACAGAAAACACATAACACAACGAATGATAAAGGAGTTCACCCCTCTCTTGGGCTACATCTCCTGGTCCAGCTTCCAATGGAACATTTGTATTACTTTCTCAAAGTGCTCAAAAATGTTCTTTACAATGATCAAAATGTCAAATAGACTGCTCCAATGGCTTCAGAATGTCCAAAAACCCCTAGCTGGGCTTTTTCAGCACCTCGTTTGGCCAAAAATTGAAGAAGATAGGCTTCCTGGAAGTCCCCCCTTCAAACTTGTTGTCTCTCCATCTACAAAACACACCCTTGTTCGCTCAACCTAGCCCACAAATCGAGAATCCCGATCAGAAATAATGGATTTAGGCAATCCAAAATGAACCCAAACATTTTGAAAGAACATTTGTGCCGTTTGCTCAGCTGTAACCTGCTTCATACAAGGCATCAAAATACACATTTTGCTAAATCGATCAACCACAACATAAAGATAATTATGATTTCGTCTAGACATAGGTAGCCCTCCTACAAAGTCCATGGAAATACTTTCCCAAGGATGAGAAGGAACCGGAAGTGGAGTATACAAAACCAACTTTCGATTGCTAGGTTTACTTGTGGCACATAACTAACATCCTTGAACATATCTTGAAACACTTTCATTCATTTTAGGCCAGTAGCAGTATCTTTGCAAATTAGCCACTGTCTTGCCTACACCAAAATGACCAGCAATAAGAGAAGAATGGGCTTCTCTTATAATGTTGATTCTTTCC